>APFE030163830.1:0-42104 GCA_000404065.3 Pinus taeda
CTGCATGCTGTCTTTAACAAACATTTACATATAACAGATACATGATATTTGGATCAACAAGCTTGAACAAAATATTTAACTTAATTATACCATACACACAGGTGTAGGTGTACACAATACTAGAACACGTTTCATATATATATATATACAGAACAAATTACATTGCAAGGTAAGGCATTTCAGCTTTAAAACCCAGCTCACAATCGACTACATCTTGCCACACACAAAATTCCTCATACAAGAGATATCTTTTGCCCCTATGGTATTACAATTATATAAGAATTTTAGGAAGGATCAATCCTATCCTCTCATTATTTTCTTCACAAAAGCTTCATGCATGCACGCTTTAAATCTGCTTTATCCTTTTTAAATCTATTTTTCTGCCTTAAATCACGCTTTTCTTTTGTTCTGATCCTCTCGTCCAGTTTGTTTGCTTTGTTGTCGGTTGCTCCTGCATCATTATGTCAGCTTGGGGCCACGTGGTGGCCTCTGAGCATGCCACGTGGCATCTTTTGATTGGCCCATTCAAAGGAATATTCCCAAGGAATATTCTGTGGAATATTCTTTTTTAATTTTTTTTGAAAATTCAAAAATTAAGGGTTATTGGGCGATTTTGTTTTTGCCATAACTTTCACATACGGCGACCGTTTTTCGAACCGTTTGCGGCGATGGAATTGGGAGAATGGGCTCTATCTAGTCGTTTAGGTTCAAGCCAATTCTAAGCACTTTCAATTTTGAGCATTTTACGACACTTGGGACATGAGTCCCTGATCACTCTGTGATCCTATAGCGATCTTCCCTCAAATAGCAAATGTTGTTGTCCATTCGGATAGCCAATATGATTGGCAATGTTATTCTTCAGATTTGTCACACTGTCTGAAGCATGGACCCAAATCAGGGTTGATTTCCTAGAGGGGGGTTTTATAAGGATATGAAAGCGGTTAGGATTTAACCCATTGGAATCCGAATTGGCATTCAGGGGCCAAGAATTTGTTAGAGGGTCTTTCCCCATTTCTAAAGTGGCTTCGACTGCACCAGGTTTAGTGGTCGCCGTGGAGGCAGTAGGACTGTGCTCTCCAGTTTTGCATTTAGGCTGTCCTTGTGCCTTATGGGCCCCTTAGGGATCTGGGGGCATGGATCGGTATTGTAAGCCTGGGTGTGCTTCATTACAACTACTGTCTGATGCTTGATAATGTATGCATGATAGACCAAGTCATTTTGTCAGATAAACCCTAGCATATCCCTGTTTCGGTGACATTTCTCAGTCCAAAGTTTTGGAGCTATTGGATCTTGGCTCGTCTGTCGATCATGAGTTGGATCGGTTAGATCAAGGCTTGATCTGGGGTATTTGTGCCTTTCCATAGTGAGAGAGTGCAAACCAGTTACATGCAGCAACCTTCCTTCGGCTACAACAACAGATCCAATGAATAGACCTGCAGATCCAATACTGACAGCGCCTAAAACCCAATTCCTTTTCTCCCATATGTTATTGCTCAAAGCAGCCAGCTTTTCTGCGCGTTTCTGGAGGTGGCTTGCCCTGGCCCCTTCTGTAGTGGGCATGGATGCCGCGTCATCTTTGATTATTCCCCAATTCAAAACCCTCCATCCACCATAGCCGAGATACATCACAGGTGTGGGCGCGTGAGGGGTCAAGGCGCAGACCAGAGCACGTGGTTTGATTCCTCCCGGCTTGGGTAGCCTTTCTTGGCATCTTGCGGGTTGTAATGTTGGGTTGCGAAGGCAGCCATGGGAGCAACGTGCAGCAGATCAGGGTTTTGATGCTCCTTTGTGTTTTGATTTCCACTATCAAGATCTGTAAAATCACCTTCATGAATGAATATACAATTATATATATATATATATATATGATCAATTCTTAATTTTCACTAATTTAATATTATTATTATTTATTTTACTTTTAAATATAATTCTTTAATTCTTGATCCTTAGGCTTATTTTATTCAAAAATGTAATGATTATTATCTATTTTTTATTTTATTTTAAATTGTTATGATTCCACATAATATATATATATATATATATATATAATATATATTATATTATATATATATATAATATAAATATATATATATATAGTTTTTTTTTTTTTAAATTTTGATTTTTAAATTTTGTTTGATTATGTATATGTTGTAATATTTAATTTATTTGTATTGTTGGAAAATTTGTGGAATTCTTAATATCTCATATTAAGGCTTTTTATCTTATTTATAATTATTTATTTAAATTTATTTCATTCCATTTCATTTAATATTTTATTTGATTTTTAATCATATATATATATATATTGTGTTAAATAAGTTTTTTAGTAAGGAATGATGTTTTCCAGAACGTTTTTTGCACTCCTTTGACTTTATAACGTCTAATTTTTATTTTTGACTTTCTCACGAACGGATTTATATTTTAGAGCATCTCCACCTATATGTATTGTTAATGTTAGATCAGATGCTCCACCTTCCCCTGATGATGAACCACAGTGGAGGGTTGGAAATGTTGGCTCCAATAAATTATTTGATGTGATTTCTCTGAAAATTTTTCTCTCTAAACATTATGGATCACAGATGTCTAAGCTCAAGAGTAAACATTTATCTACTCACAACATAAAAATTTCTACATTGTCTACCATTATTAGTAATTGCACAAGGACATAATACCTCACAATAAATTTTCACTTGATAATTATGGAGATGCAATTGGTGGTATTGTGGTAGTCTCTACAAACACAAAGGATTTTTGTGATTTAGATAATTCTTTAAACTTTAATTTGTACAAAGATTTATCACTAGATTCTCCAAATCCAACTTTGTTCCTTATCGTTGCAATATTCTCTCCTCAAAAAAACACTTTATTATCAATTGATATAAAATCACTGGTTTGTCTTGGCCTATCCTATGAGATCATGATTCAACTCATAAATAAAAAAGAGGACTGAAATATAGATCATATATAATAATTGTATCTACACTTGCAAAATTGATTCCAACCCGACCTGCTTGAGTTGAAGTAAGAAAACTAAAAATTTCGTTATCTGGGCTATTGAAGTTCTTTATCTAATGTCACTTTTCTAATGTTGAAGTGCTCTGATCCATTCGACAATATGTAGATTATAAGAAGTTCAAGTAGTTTTCCAATAGATCAAGCATCCCTGTCCACATTGTTTCAATTGTGGAAGCACCCTTCCAATATTTGAAACTTTCCAGACACTCCAACTAGCATCTCAAATACATTTCTTACGGAATCACTCACTAGTTCTTGTCCTAGGAAAATATATGATGAATTTACAATTTGGAAGGAGGAGAATTTCTGGAATGATATATTCAAGTATTAGTTGTAACAGGATCCAATAGGATTCATTAATCAGGGTTTGTTGAACAATTGTCTCTTGAAAATAAATTCTAGCACCTTGCGAAACAACTACATGTTCAAGCCTTCTATATAATGCTCAAATAACATAATAAAGTGATGATTTTACTTGCCATGAAATTAATAGAGGAAGAGAATAAATAAAATAATGTTGTCATCATGTTCCTAAATAGATGTGAGGCAGCGTAGAACTCCTTTCTAGAGGTGCATAAGGTCTCAACTTTTTGTTCTTGCTTCTTTTTTTGTTGTTTTTTTGTCCTTTTGCACCAGAACCATCTTTATTTTTAAGATTGGTCACACTTTTTTTTTGTGGGCTAAGATGGTACCATTCACATTAAATCGAGTTAAAGCCTGTACAGACATACAATGGCCTCAACCCGCCCCGAAGGGAAACCGGGTTTGTTGGCCATCTTAAGTTTTTAATTGCCATCCAAAAATAAAATTTACTGAGTCTACTTATCCATGCTAAATAAACTATCCATTCAAAGAGACTATCAGTGTTTGCTATCTGCATTATGAAATGTAACAAAAAGAGCATGCTCTTCAACTTCCTAACTAGGGAGATAATAAACATATCTTAAGAAATCAGTCTGCCATTCCACCCGGCTGGTTCTTCTCCTCCTTTGCTTCAGGAGTAAGCTTCTTTAGCTGTTGCTGTATCTCATCAAGCTTGCCATCCTGAATCAGAAGGGTTATCTGAAGATTATTCATCTCTTTCTTTAGATTTGGAATGCCTTGGGCCAATTCTGCCATCTCCACCTGTTCCATGGATTTTGCTAACAGCCGCTTCACTACCCAATACACATGGAGAGCCTATTTGTACAAGGACATACATCCTCTAGTATTTCCCAGGTCTGGCAGAAAATACTCCCAACCTTTCATTTCAGATTCCGACTGCTCCTGGGTCGCCTCCTCCTCCAATTTCTGTATTACCCTCCTGATATCTGCATGTGTATCCTTACTGTACGCCCTCTCCACATACTGAACCCGGCGCTTCAACGTCTTCCTACTGGTTGGGGCCTGCTCCGTTCCTGATTGCCCGCTTGACATTGTCCTCCTCTTCCTCGGCGACCCCTTCCTCGACCTGCAGTGCCTGCATTGCCTTCCCTTACCCTGCTTCCCTGCCCAGTTGCGCTTGAGGGTGATCCCATACATTCATCCTCTTCTCTACCTCTGGTTTTCTTATCTCTGATGTCAATATTTGCTGGTCGAATATCCTCTAGAGTTCCCCCTTTCCCCCTTCCGCTTCTCCTGGTCTGCGGTTGACTGTCCCATTCTGAGTCATACATCTCCTCCATGTCTGCCTGAGTCTGTTCCTTTTCTTCCCAATGTTCCGGCTTAATTCCTTCAGTCCCTGAAGGTCCTCCTCCCTTGCTCTAAACCATTACAGTCTTCCTCATTCCACCCTCTGTGCTCTTTCGTTGAGTTCTCCTTAAGCCAGGAAGTCGACCCCACTATTGTTCTCTCTCTATGTTACCTCCTACTTTGATTGCCACCTTTTCACCCTTGTCTCCACTCACCTCGAGGGCATTAGCTGCATACCTGCCTTTATGCCTCCACCCATATCCAGTTCCTCTTACCTGCCGCCCTCTCTTGTGTTGCTGCACCGTCTTCCTCTGTCACCTGCACTCGCCATAATGACCCACTCCTCCTTGGCTTGCCCTTGTGCGAGCTAGCCCTTGTCCCATCACTGTAACGCCGTCACCTCCACCACCTCTAGCCTTCAAATTTTCCTCCCTGCTGCTATTTGTAATGATGCCCAGTCTACCTAACGTCCTATCCACCTGCCGTGATCTCTTAATGCAAGGTGGCTCATAATTGCCTCCCCTTGTTCTTTTATTACCTGCCCGTCTCGCTGTGTTTGTCACCCCGATTGGGGGAAGATTGGTCACATTTGAGGTATGAAAAAAAAGTGTATTTTCACTTCCATGGTCTCCTAGACCTTTCCAACCTCTAGTCAAATTGCTATAACATCCATGGAATTCATATCCTTCTCATATGAGCCTTGTCATGACATAGTCTTCAATTGAATAAGAAAGAATCCCAACAAAAAAATTATAATGCCTCTCAAAATGTGCTGCCAGACCAAACCATGCTCTCTATTGTTCTGTTACTACAAAACCACCTTGAATACAGACAAACAAGCCCATTTGAATTTTTGAAGCAGCCACCAAATTTTCTATGGTACATATCTCCTCACTCTTATGCTGAATTAGACTTTTGAGTGCAGTAAAGAGTCTTGAAGTTGTAGATTTATTCCTTTTCAATTTTTTTTTGATGTAGTCATTCAACTTTCTTACATTGGGTACTTGTTGTTTTTCTCCTATCTTGTTGTTTCAATTGAAACAGAGCTACATAAGCATGGTGCAGGTATGTAATTTTTAAAGGTTGGAGACAACCATTTTCACAGGGAAGCGATTCATCTATAGAATGATTGTTCACCATCTCAGGATTATCTGGAGAGATACTTCCCATAATCGTCTTTGTAAACAAGCCGATCCCAGCAAACAACCAAGGGATTTTGTTGTAAACATATAAAAGATTGGGTGCCAAGGAGCATTCTTTCCTAGTATATTTGAAGAGATGAATATTGGGAGACAATCTCTTTTTTGTTGAAACAAATGAAAACGCACAAAAAATAGGGTATTAACCATCTCTACGCATTACGAAGGAAAGCCCAGGAAGATCAACATTCCAGTAATGAATTTCTTGTAAATTCAATCATAGGTTTTTTCGAGGTCAATCTTCAAAAATAGAGCTTGCTAGCTAATCTCCTTGGCCAACCACATAGCCTCTTGAGCCAAGATCACATTATCTAGAGTAAAGCATCCTTGTACAATGCTAATCTTCTCCTTACACACAATCTTCTTAGCATCATCTCTTACATGCAATGCGATAGCCTAAGCGGTAATTTTATAGGTGACAATCGACAAGGTTATAGGACACCACCTATTGCTAGTATCTTTAGTAGAATTCTCAAGGTTATCACTTTTACTATTATCATTAATTACCAAGGTTACCATTAATTTCAAAAGTCACAAACTCCTCAAGGCTCTATTTCCTATATTTGCTGTATCTTAAAGGTTTGTTGGACAAAAAGATCAAGGCTGGGGGCAACCAGGAAATCCCTTGCTAGTGGGGGGAGCACCTATATGCCCACTTTTTGGGGAAACATGTCCACATACTTGATATGATAATCACACTATGAGTGCCATCAGTTGAAGATTTGTTAAACAAAAGGTATTACAAACTCATGTGCTAGTGTGTGTTCTGTGTTATTTAAGCAACAGATTGATCAGATTGCCAATACACAGACATTTAAAGGGAAAGGCAGCAGAGAAATACAGTAAGCAACACAAAGACACAAACAATTTTTAATAAGGAGTTCACCCTATTCTCCAGGGCTACGTCTCCGGTCCAGCTTCAGTGGTGACCTTGTTTTATTGTGTCTTACAACAGAGAAATTACAATACAGGGACTCAATATGAGTTCTCCTAACAACAGATTTTGCTAGGTAGGGTGGCTCTTGGATTCCCCAAGCCACTCAAAGTTCACAGACTCTTTTCCTTCCTACCAGCTCAGTGACCCTTGGTCTATAGTGGAAAGAGCCAATTGTGATGCTTAGTCCGGACAGATTCCTCTATGGGAAGGCTTGAATCTTCAAGCTCTCTGGTGCTCGATGCTGCCTGTGGTCAGCTTGGCCCTATGTCTCTCTACTTGGCTTTACTGTTCTCTGCGTTCAGTCCTCCTCTCAGGGTTCATTGTTCACTGTCTCTCTAGTTGCTTGGATTCTTCTCCAAATCCTCCTTCTTTGCCGACTGTCTCTGTTCATGGCTTTAACCATTCGATCCTTGTGCCTATTCAGTTCCTCTCCCACCTGCGTCGATTCTCCTTCTGCAGCTGTGCTTGGAGTTCCCTGTTCGGCATCAGCATGAACTCTCAGGGAGTGCCACGTGTCTCCATCTAATTGGTGGCAGCATGCTTCGTCAGTTCGTTCCTCAAATTATGTCGTGGACACGCTCTTTCTCCACCATGGCGGTCAACGGATTCCAAATAATTTTAAATCATGGCTTAATTCCCTGTTGATTCTGCTTCTTTCTATTGGGTGCAATCTCAGCTATCCGATCTGGGCTCCTCCAGATCCAATGTCATACACACGTTGAGCGCGGTTGACTTGCTCGACCATTAGCGTGCGATCACGGCGGTTTTTCTCTCACCTCCGCTACCACGCGTTGATCGCTGAGTGGGATCGCTCTGCTCTCCTCCAAAACCTCTTACCATTCAAGGCCACCCTGATCAAACCACTGGTTTCCAGGGCGCGGGTCCCACCTTTTTGTTTTAGCATTTTCTCTTTCTCCGCCCGCGGTTCTCTGGCTCCCAACGTGACCGAGTGCTTAAGGCCTTTCGATTTCGGCCCTGTTCGCCCAACGATGCGCGATTAGCGCTTAACCGCTAATCGCGCATCAAAATCGCCTCCTTTTCTCGATCCGGGGCTTCCAGGGGCTATTTTGACCTCCTGCGCAGTTTCCATGGGCCTCGGTCAGCGCACTTTGACTGAGGTCCTCATCGTTTCACGTCGGCTGCCATGGCCACTGGTTCAAGGCGTTTTTTGATCGCTGTTTTGGAATTTTCAAGGATTTGTTCAACTCGATACAGTCAAGGTTCTTGATAGTCTTTTTGTGGATCCGATTCGGATCATGGCCTCCCTACTGAAAAAGATTTTGGACCACCAAAAGTTGCTTTTCTTCAAGCATCGACTAAGTGAGGAAACTTCTGTCTCACTTGTCCAATCTCAATCCACTTCACGCTGCTCGGTTTCAAACCTTTAAGCCCAATCCTAAGGTATTCCACCTGTCCACTGCGTGTTGTCCTTACCTTATTGTCCAGCACTGTATCTTCCTGTAACTCATTAAGATATTCAGGTAGCAGGTCATCAACAGACGGCAATTGGCTCTACTCTTCAGGGTCCTCAACCATTGAAGGTTCAAACAACCTCAAGCAATCTGTGTTCACGACTGAGTAGATGTGCATGTAAGCTGGCAGATCAAGGCGAAAAGCATTCTCACCAATTTTCTCAAGTATCCTGAAGGGTCCATACCTGATAGGTTTTAGCTTTTTACCTTCACCTTGCATTCTATCCTTGTTGATATACAACCAAACTGGGTCTCCAACTTGAAAAAATTATCTCATCCATGCTTACAATGCCTACCTTGTACTTCCCTGGCTCTTTTCTCCATTGTTCCTGTACACCTGGTGTATCCCTGGAATGTTCAATGACCTAGTTGCCTGTCACATCACTATGTTACCAACCATGGTATCTTTACCAAAGACAAAATCCAAAGGAGACCTTGGTATGAAACCAAAATAGGTCTCAAAAGGAGATCTCTGTGTAGAAGAGTGTTTGGCTCTATTGTAAGCATATTGCACATAGCACAAATGCTCATCCCAAAGCTTAGGACGGTTGCTGCAATACCCTCTCAGTAACTGGATCACTGTCCTGTTAACTACTTCTGTCTAACCATATGTTTGTGGATGAAAAGCTGTGCTTTTCTTTAATTTGGTGTCCATTATTTCCCACAGACTGGACCAAAACTTCCCCACAAACCGGGTGTCTCGATAAGATACAATAGAAGTGGGTAATCCAAAATGAACCCATACGTGTTCAAAGAATAATTTTGCAGTTTGTTCAACTGTAATCTGTTTACTACAGGGTATCAAAATACACATTTTGCTAAACCTATCCACAACAACATATAGATAATCATGACCTTTCCTAGAGTTAGGTAGTCCTCCAACGAAATCCATGGAAATGCTTTCCCAAGGGTGAGAAGGTACTGGCAAGGGAGTGTACAAGCCTAGTTTTCTATTGCTGGGCTTGCTTTTAGCACACATAGCACACCCCTTTACATATATAGAAACTGTCTCACTCATCTTCGGCAAATAGTAGAACCTTTGCAGCTGTGACCTGATATCAGAGAAGTGTGTGCTTCCCTAATTATCTTTTCTCTCTCAGTTTGTGGAATGCAAAGTTTCCCACAATGATATAAGAGTCAGTCCTTCACATGATAGTCCAATTCTTCTACTCTTTTGCATTGACTCAAAGTTGCATATACATCTTTAAAGTCCATATCCTGAGAATACTGTTCTATGTAGCTTTCATGTAGCACAGAATTATGCTTAAGTAGGGTAGATTCATTTATAATGGGTCTAGATAACATGTCTGCAACTTTGTTATGTATGCCCTTTTTATATCTAATGACTAAATGAAATTGTTGTAGAAACCCCATCCATCTGTAATGTCTTGATTGCTGCAATTTAGTTTGGGAGTGTAGGTATTGAAGTGGCTGATGGTCAGTATGTATTACTATTTCTTTGCCCATTAAATAATGTTTCCACTTTTTCACACTCTGAACTAATGCATACAATTCTTTATCATATGTAGGATAGTTAACTACTGCAGGATTAAAAGTCTCAGAATGATAACATATGGGTTTACCGTGCTGTGTCAACATTGCTCCCATGGCATAGTCACTGGCATCAGTTTGGATCTCAAATGGTCTTTGTAGATCTGGCAGTGCTAGTACAGGTGCTGTACTAATTCTTTCTTTCAAGGTGTCGAAGGCTTTCTGCTGTTTGCCTCCCCATTGAAACACCTTGTTCAATCCTGTCAAAGCATGTAAGGGAGTGGCAATTGAGGAAAAATTTGAAATGAACTTCCTCCAATACTGTGCTGCTCCTAAGAAGCTTCTCACTTCTGTAGCAGACTTGGGTTTAGGCCAGTTCATGATGACTGCCACTTTACAGGGATCTATTTTCAATTCACCTCCCCCTACTATATGACCCAAATAATTTAGAGAGGTTTTGCCAAATTCACATTTGGAGAGTTTAACATAAAGTTTTTCCCTTTTCAAAACATCCAATGTCTGATTAACATGCTTTAAATATTCTTCCCACGTTTTACTGAAAATCAGAATGTCATCCAGATACACAATAAAAAAATTATCAAGAAAAGGTCTGAGTACATCATTCATTAATCTCATGAAAGTAGCAGGAGCATTAGTTAGGCCAAAAGGCATAACCAGCCATTCATACAATCCCTGCTTTGTTTTGAAAGCAGTTTTCCATGCATCTTGCTCTGCAACTCTGACCTGATGGTATCCACTGTGCAAATCCAGCTTGGTGAAATAAACAATGTCCTTCAATTGATCTAAAATATCATCTATGTGAGGAAGGGGACAACGATTTTTTATTGTTATTTTATTCAGTGCTCGATAGTCAATGCACATTCTCCACAAGCAATCTTTCTTTCTCACCAAGATGATTGGTGACCCACATGGTGATGTTCTAGGCCTGATGAACCCTTTCTCAAGCAATTCCTGCCCCTGCTTCTTGATTTCAACATTCTCTAAAGCAGACAACCTGTACATCCCAATGTTAGGCAAAGAAAGATCTTGCTGCAAAATAATATCATGTACTATTCCCTTTTTGGGTGGCAGACCTTTAGGTTCTTGAAATAAGACATCATACTCTGAAACAATCTTTTCTATATTAGCTTGCTGATCAACATTACAACCCTCAATTACATTGGTTTTATCAAGTGCCTTTTCCTTTACAACTATTAGTAAGAACTATTTGAATGAATTTATCATTCTTTTCATCTTTCCTGAGTTTATGAGAGTATAATTATTCTTGAGCTTATGAGCTCTTACAAAGTATTCGATTCCATCTTTAGCAAGTAGATACTTGTTCTCAACTCTATAGAAAATAGCTTTTCTATCATACAAGTAGGGACTTCCTAAAACAATTCCACATATATCCTAAGGAATTACATCTAACTCAAACTCATCTACAAATGCTAACCCAAAAGAAAACTTGAGTTTGCACTGTCTAGTCACTTGTAGTTGTGCTTTATCGTTCAACCATCCTAATGGGTTCATTTCTTATGAGGTGTAGTTGTTAATCCCAATTTCTTTACAACTGCTTCAAAAATTAGATTTACTTGTGAGCCACTATAAAAAAAAAGTATCAATCTTTTGACATTTTTGGAAACAACTCGAATATGGAAAAGCTCATGCCTTTTTCTCTCATGTTCTTCATCAATAACAGATTGAGCAAAATTACTAGTAGATGCATCAGAATTCTTACCTTCTATACCTGTGGCTGCAATGATTGTTTCATCTCCCGAGTCTAACCCCAAATCTTTATGAATAGCTGCAGTAGTCTTTTTCTTCTTGCCCTCAAACTTCTTAGGTCTCAGCTCTAGATGCAGAATCCAACAGTGCTCATCATCATGCCCCTCCTTTTTATAGTGAGTGCATGAAGCTTTGCCCTTTTGTGTAGTATTAGCCTTCCTTGCTTTCCACTTCTGCTTTCTTTTCTCGTTGCTCTTGCTTACAGTGGGTTGGGACGGTCCCCCAACTTCTGGATTTCCATTCTTTCCTCTGGCTTCTAGATGAGTTGCTTGTACAGATACCTCATCTATACTAGTGGGATTAAACATGAGGATGGTATGCCTCATGTAGTTGTGTAGACCACCAATGTACTTCAAAAGAGTCCCTGGTGAGTCTAATGAGATACCCAACATCAATGCTCTCTTTCCGAACTCTTGAGTATAACCTTGCACACTTTTCCCTTTCAACTGCCGAAGAGTTTGCCAACTCATCATGGCTTGTTGCATGTAGGCAAATGGATAGAACTGTTTTTTGATTGCAGCAACAAATTCACTCCAGACAGAGATGGTCTTACCATGTCTTTTCATATCAGCTTGGGTTTTGCCTTCCCACCAAACCAAGGCAGTGCCTCCTACACGTAGGCTTGCCAGCTGAATCTTACTCTTGTCCGAGTCTATGTTTTGTACCCTGCAATACACATCAATTTGTCTAATCCAATTGTCCAACTTTTCAGCATTTAGCTCTCCATGATATATGGGCAAATCAAATTTAACATCTAACTTAATCAAATATGCTTTCTTACTATGCACAGGGCTATTAGGAGGTGTTAGAAAGCTTTCCTCTTTCCCTTTTCCTTTTGAGTGGTCATGGGAATGAGACTCATCTTTTTCTTTATCATGTTTAGAACCTAATGAATCTTCATCCTTATGCTTTCTAAAGTCCCTATACATTTCTTCTACCATAGATTTTATAGCTAGGAAACTTTCTATGAATTGAGGGTCTGGCCCCATAGAACCTTCCTCTGACATCATCTTTTGAGAATAGACTCTCCCAATTTTAGGATTAGTTTCCACCAACTCTCCTTATCCTAATTTGAGCTTTGATCTAGTGAGCATTCACAGCTAAACCAACACAAGCTTGTCTAACCTTACAGCCTAAAGCTTCGATACCACTTGACCTGATAATCACCCTATAAGTGACATCAGTTAAAGATTTATTTAACAAAAGGTATTACAGATTCATGTGCTGGTGTGTGTTCAGTGTCATTTAAGCAACGGATTGATCAGATTTCCAATGCATAGACATTTAAGTGGAAAAACAACAGAGAAATACAGTAAGCAACCACAAAGACACAGGCAATTTTAAAAAGGAGTTCACCCTATTCTCCAGGGCTACGTCTCTGGTCCAGCTTTCAGTGGTGACCTTGTTTTATTGCGTCCCTAAGTAGAGAATTACAAGTACAGGGACTCAATGCCAGTTCTCTTGAAGCAGGTTTGCTTAGCAGGGTGGTTTCTTGGATGACCCCTAGCCACTAGAGTACACAGACTCTTCTTCTTCTTTCCTACCAACTTTGTGACCTTCAGGTCTACAATGGAAGGAGCCAAATATGATGCTCGTTCTGGACAGATTCATCTATGGGATGGCTCGAATCTCTCAAGCTTTGGTGCTCGATGCTACCACTGCGTCAGCTTGGCCCTCTATCTCGTCCTGCTTTTCCCTTGCTTTATTGCCTTCTTATCTGGTTTTCTATCTCTCAGTGTTCAACTGTTCAACTATCCACTCTCCTCTATTCGACACTCTCTATTCATGTGTTTTAGCTATTCGAACTCATGCCTGTCTAGTTCCCCTTCCGCCTCTATTGATTCACCTTCTGCAGTTACACTTGGAGTTCCCTCTTCGACATCGGCATGGACGCTCAGGAAGTGGCCATGTGTCCCCATCTGAATAGCACCAACCTGCTCATCGGTTCATTTCTTCAGTGACGCCGTGGATGCGTTTTTCCTCCACCGTGGGAGTCAAACGGATTCCAAACCCATTTAGAGCTCAATTCCTCGTCGATTCCGCTTCTTTCCATCAGACGCAATCTCAGCTGTTCGATCTGGGCTCCTCCAGATCCGACGTCATACGCATGTCCTGCGCGATTGACTTGCTCGACCGATAACACGCAATCTCTGCCGCCACACGTCGATCATTGAGTGGGATCGCTCTGCTTCATCCAAAACCGTTTACCGTTTGAGGGCACCACTATCAATATCGCTGGCTTTCCAGAGCGCGGGTCCCGCCTTTGTCCTTTTAGCGCTCTTTTTTTCTCTACCCACGGTTCTCTAGCTCCCAACGTGACCGAGTGTTTAAGGCTCCTCCACTTTGGCCCTTTTTTCCCAGCGATGCACGATTAGCGCATCAAAATCACCTCCTTTTCCCTATCCGGGGCTCACAAGGGCTACTTTGACCTCCTGCGTAGTCTCCATGGGCCTCGGTCAATGCGCTTTGACGGAGGTCCTCTTTGTTCCATGCTAGTGGCCATTGCCACTGGTTCAGGGTGCTTTTGATTGCTATTTTATTTTTTATTTTTCAAGGATTTGTTTCGAATCGATACAGTTAAGGTTCTTTGACAGTCTTTTATGGATCCGATTCGGATTAGAACTTAGAAGTAACAATATTTTTAATGTTATCAATGTTTGCAATGCATCATTCTCATTCATCTCCCAATGGTTTAACCATGCCCTCGTGTCTTTATACCATCCCCATTTGAGCCTTAGTTGGTTTTGGCTAGAATTTACAGCTAGATTGGGAAGTCTATGATCTCCTATGTTATTGAGCTTGTGCTTGTACAACAAAAGCCTAGTCATAGCTAGGATTTCAATAGGGGAAAGACCTACTTCTATATGTAGAATAGGGTAGGGTGTATTGCTTTTAATTATGAGGTTATACGTTATAAAGCACTTCTGGATTTGCTCAATCTTTCCCAGGATTCTCTAGAGATGCTGCAACCCCAAACCTCACATCCATATAAGATAACCAAAGTGACTAAAGTTTCAAAGAGGAACTTCTTTTTATTCCACACTACAAGGTTTGCCATTTTACATTTATTTTCAAGACCAAAGTAAGCTTTCCACCCCCCATTAATCCTTTTCTCAATGTTATAGTTCCAGTTGAGCTTGTGATGAATATCAATTCCTAGGTACTTGTAAGAATATACTTCCTCCAAGTTATTATTGTCATACATAAAATTAGTGTAGGTGTCCTTGGATTTGATAATCATAACTTTTGTTTTGTCACTCTTAACAGTCATACCCATGTTAGAGTAGAAATCCTTAAGAATCCTAAGTTGTTTATCAAGATCAGATGGACACGTTGTGAGGAGAACAATATCGTCAGCATAGAGAAGAAGGATGACGACTAGCCTAGCTAAGATCGTGCCAGCACATTCTGCTTCCTCTAAATAACCTTCAAGCTTGTCAATGTAAATGCCAAATAGGGTAGGGGAGAGGGGGCAACCTTGTTTAACTCTGATATTACACTTAATATCTTTTGACCACCCCTCATTGTTCTTTAGCTTGGCAATTACATTCTCATATAATCTAATAACGACAGCTCTCAACTCGAAAGGAACCTTTAGCTCTTCTAATCTATTCAAAAGGTTGTTTCTAGGAACCATATCAAAATCCTTTCTAAAGTCCACAAAGCAACAAAATAGATTGGATTTATCATTACGACATTCCTCCACAATGATTCTAAGCGTAACGAGGTGGTCTGTTGTTGAGTGATGCCTTCTAAAACCTGCTTGACCTTTAGCCCGCTTACCTTCACTTTCAAGCCATATGCTCAACTTCTTTTCCAAAATACTACCATATAACTTAGCTAAGAGAGGGCTGATCATAATTGTCGGATAATTAGAGGGGTTATTTGTATCCCCTGATCTATTTTGCGCTAAAGTGAGGTTAACTTTTAAGAGTTGTAGAATTTGTTGTTGATGCTCGATGTGATATTCCACTGCTTGAAACTTAGAATTTTCTCTTAAATATGATGTGATGGATGGTGGATGATATCCATAAAGTTTCATAAATGGGGTCAATTTTGCTGCAGTATAGAAGGAAGTGTTATACCACCATTCAGCTAGAGGTAACCATTTGACCCATTGTGTCTGTTTATCAAAGACAAAGCAACGAAGATATCCTTCCAAAGATTAGTTTACTATCTTAGTTTTCCCATTAGATTGAGGATGATAAGATGAGCTATGAGCTAACTGAGTACCAAGACAAGAAAATAATTTTGTCCAAACATTTCTAGTGAAAATGGGATCTCTGTCACTTACAATAATATTTGGGTTCCCATGTAGCTTTTGAATTGTTTCCATAAATGTAGTAGAAACTGTATTGGCTTTAAATGGATGAGATAGTGTGCATACTTGGTAATTTTTTCAACTACCACCATGATGACACTCCTTCCTTCGGACTTTGGTAAACATGTGATGAAATCCATTTAAACATCCTCCCAATGTTGGCTTGGAATGGATAAAGGTTGTAATAGACCTGGGGTCTTAATTGTTTCAACTTTATTTTGTTGCAAAACCAAACATTCTGCAACAAACTTTTGAATATCATATTTAAGATCATCCCAAAAAAATTCCTTCTTAACCCTGTGGTAAGTTTTTAAAAAACTTGAGTGCCCTCCTAAGGGAGAAGTGTGCAATTCCATAAGAATATTTTAGTTGAGTTGGGAATTATTGCATCGGTATAAGCGATCTTTGTACCATAACAAATATTTTTTCTAGCTAAATGTATGAGATGTATTTCGATCTTGTTGTAACTTTTGAATGATTTCCCACACTTCTTCATCATTCATCCATTCATCCCTTGCTTCGTTTATCCAATCTAGTTGGATAATAGAAATGGTGCAAAGCAATGCTTCCACATCCTCATCCTTTCTTGACAGCGCATCTGCCACAACATTTTGCTTCTATTTTTTGTAGATGATTTCAAAGTCATAACCCAACATATTTGTGACCCATTTTTGTTGTTCTTCTAAAGATAATCTTTTTTATAAAAAGTATTTAAGACTATCATGATTCGTTTTTACCTTGAAGTGTCTCCCCATTAGGTAGGGTTTCCATTTCTTAAGCGCATGTAGTATTGCCAACATTTCCTTCTAATAAATAGATTTGTGTAAATACTTTATTTTGATTAGATGTTTTTTGAAAGAAATCGGTCTTTCTTCTTGCATTAAAACAACACCAATTCCATTTCCTTAGGCATCACATTCCACAATAAATATTTTTGTGAAGTCTCGTGTAGCTAAGACCGGTGCTTGGCGCATTGCCTCTTTAAGATGTTCAAAGGCCTTTATTTCTTCTGGAGTCTGTTATCACTCAGGTTTTTCCCTTTGACTCCTAAGGGAATACGATCGAGGTAACCACAAACCAAGCTTTGGACTGCAGGTCCTAGCCTAACAGCAGTCAGAGAGGGCTCTCTCTTTGGGATTTAGCTTTGTTTTAAGGGATGATTTTAGGCTAGATATGATGCACATGGGTTTTAATTTAGTTTGGTGGGATGGTGATCTTAGACATAACTGGGATGCAAGTGTATAACTGTTTTTTCCATTGGGCAATGGAGTCACTGAGAGTGTAATTATTGAAAGAGCTTCTTGGTGAAAAGGTAGTGCTACAAAGCAGGATAGGCAGGCTAGAAACAATTTTCAAATCTGGAAATGATAGAATGAAGTCAGGGAATGAAAGGCAATCAAGAATCTTTCATTATACTGGCAGAGGGAAAATGTATGAATATTGTGTAGGAGCAATTAAGGATTCCTAGACAGTATTCAAAATGAGAGAACTAGTGCAAACATGAGCAGTTAAGAATTCATATTTATGACTAGTCCTAAAGAAAACATAATTAATAATAGAGATTGAACATAAGGTGCATTCAAACAAATCCTATGCTATTCTTCTTCTCCGTTACCAAGATTTTGAAAAATAAATGAGATTTACAAAATAGAAAACATAAAACACAGTTTAGTATAACTTATTGTTCCATAACATGACACGGGAATTCTGTAGCAAGTCCTAGAACATCCAATCCACCTTTAGATCATTCAAACACAGTGAACTTCAGCCGCCATTTGTATTAGCATAGTTTGATATGTTACAGCACAGTTCAGAAAGAAGAAATCATCAACCAACCAACCCTTATTACATTGTTCAGGGCTTTATTTATAGGAAAAATATCTACAAAAATAGATCTGATAGAAGATCTGAGGAAATAACTGCAATTAACCTAACTTCTCTTGCAAATAATGTAAAAAATATCTATCTAATGCTGCGCTGGGGGCAACTACTTTAAAAAATGAGGCTATGTGGCTTCCTTTGGTAGCTCTGTTGCCCAATTTGCAATCGCTGTGCCTTCAATCTCTTATCTGCACCTCTTAGTCAGTTCTACTGCTCTTAGGTGGCTCTGATTCTTATTAAATCTTATATGAATCGACTTTAATGGCCTTTAACTCTGTTATGATACTATTTAACTGGTCAATTCTCTCCTTTCTATTTCTTTCAGGAAAAAATAACTGCTGCAAACCATGCGCTGGACTGAGGCTTTCCATTTTTTCCATTTGTTCTTAGCTATGCTAATCGCGCATCAAAAACTGCCCCTGATTTCCATTCCGGGCTTCCTAAGCAACGATTTCGCCTTTCGCGCTTTTTTTTTCGGTGGTGACATCAGCATGACGTCAGTGGTGGGACCCAGTATGGTAGATGACGTCAGCAGGGTGACGTGGCGGGGTGATGTGGATGATGATGTCATCATGACACGGTGGCAAGGTGACATGGCGCAGGTACAGCACAGTGGCAGGCAACGTGGCAGCATCGTCATGCGGTGACGTAGGCAAGCGGGGAGGGCGGTAAGCGGTTTGCGTCAGACCGCTTTTGGTATGGGAGTGGTATGTGTTAGGGGCGTCCCGATGCAATAGGAGGTCGACAACTGTCCCGGTGTACGACGGTGAAATCGTCGACCATCGGGTACTATCGTATTGCTACAAAGGGGCGCCCGATATTCATTAGGGCCATCGGATCTGGGAGGGCTAATCCTACAGTGGACGGGCGGGCAACATGACTGGGGTTTAGTGGAAAAGCGCGCCCGATAATCGTTAATTATTTGCGGCTTCAGGTGGTTAAAACCTTAGGTTATGGGTGTAATATGCGCTCGGGAGTTGGTTATTTTATCAATCAAATATTAATAAAACCCCAATAAAATGTGCGCAGAGGATGGTTGAACCTAGTATTTTATTTAACAGGGTGTTAAATAAATCCTAAGGGAAATGAACATGGAGGGGCTAACAATGGGTCCCAAATGGACCTAAGGTTTCCCGAATTATGTTTATATAGCTATAGTTGCCATGGGGAGGAATATTTAGTGATTTTTTGGGTTTTTATATAGTTTCTTGTAGAATAGGGGAGGGGAAATGATTTAGGGAGCTAGATAATAGGGTTAGATGTTAATATGAAATGAAAAGGAAATGGATGTATGCTAATTTTATAGAATGGAGACTTAAGCATAGGGAAATGAATGGATTGTGTAAAGATTAATTTTACACAAGAAATGTGGCTTCTTTTCACTAAGTCAACTCAGATGTCAACTTGGTTTTTAACAAGGATGGAGTGAAAATGGGATTTGTGGGCAGATCCCAAGGTCCTTGAGGGGATGTTAGTGATTGATTTCTGAGGAAATGAAGGGGGAGTTAGAGATGCCTTGCTTGATCTGATAAAAAATGAAAAAGTGCCTCAAAAACTGTGATTTGGATAAATATAACACTTGAAAACATGAAATGGATCACATAGCTTGATTTCTGCAACCACAAAACTACTTGCCCAGCCTACTTTACCAATCATATTTTCTTCTTTTGGTTTGGGTGCACTTGAACTAGCAAACCCAGCTTTTCAACTTTTTTCTTTTTTACTGGCCTCCTATCTACATCTATACTTATTTCATCCAGGGGCTCAGATTAGGCTGTTGAGCACCCTTGCTTCTCTACCTATCTAAGAAATCTACCAATATTTAAGCTGTTTGGACAGAATAATGAATTTTCTATATTACACACACAGCAAATTGAAACCTAGGGAGACCAAGATTAAGCTGTTTGGACCTCTCTTTAACTGAAAATTCTTCAAAAATGGAATAACTCATCAAAATTGGAATACAACAGAGGCACTTAGACTAGCACACTCTCATGGACACTTCTTTGGCCTCAGTAACAAATATGGAACATTGGAGCATGCAAAGTATGACATATTTGGTATGTAGAAATGTCGATCATGAAAGATGAATACCTTCTATGAGCAGGAGGCTAACAGTGGCTCCACTTGGGGATGGCATTTCCTTGCGAAAAGTCAAGAACAGCAAGTCAGAATGCCTTAATCTTTAGTTGTTGTTGTACTCTGAAAACTTCCCTTTGCTGGCTACTTTATTTATGAACATGACAGTAGACTTGAAGAGCTTAGGGCCTTCACTTCGGGCTTCAACTGCAGCAAGCTTGCTATCCAAATGAAAAAACTGAAATCCTACCTACCTACTCTAATCAGCACTTACTTTTATGTTAGGTGAATCAAATAGGCAATGCAGCCATTTAAGCATTATAAACATCGGTGAGATTTGTTGTTTGTGCTTGCTGGTGGTAAAAATGGAGATCTTGCCATCAGATATAACTTTGTTAACTTTTGAGAAGATCAGAAAACTGCTGACCTTCTTTGCTGAAACAAGAAACTGTACAAAAGGGTCCCGCAACATATATACACAATTGTTGGGCTGAATTGAAGAACTGTACAAAAATTTGGGATCACTATCATGCCTTGGAAACTGGATATCATCAACATTTTGATATTGAGGCACACAACCTGCTAATGGAGAAGAGAACTTCTTTACTTCATCATACACCCTGTCAGCACATGAATCAGATAAAACATGAACTGATATTTACAATTTATTACAAACAGGCTCATATGGCCCTTGACTGATATGTGTAGGTTGCTCCTCTTCTTCTTCGAAAAATTCAGATGGCTGAAAACAAAGAGGTAGGGGATCCATTTGGATCACTTGGTCATGAACAGCCGCTTTCGAATCTTCCTCAATTTGATATTCGATGGCTTTTTGGGGCTACAAAACTAGAGGCAATATTTTTTGAACAATGATTTGGGCTTCCTCCAGATGATTAATATCAACACTTGCTGATACTTGCTTATTAACTGCATGATAGTTCTCCTTAATAAATTGAAAAGAATCAACACAGAAAGGTAAAGTTCCTTCGCTGAAATCGAAATTTTCTGCGCTTTCCTCCTTTACTTCATAGCTGAGATAGGCACGTTGATCATTGATTTTAGGTTGCTGATCCTGAACTGTGCTTTCTACCAAAATAGGCTTTGACTCCTCTGCAAGGCTGATTTAGTCATTAGGTTCATAATCATCATCATACTCATCGTATTTTCGCAAGCAGTTGAAAGAAGATAAGTTGTTATATTCATATAGTATATCAGGAGACTGCTCCTTCACATCTGGCTGTATGAATATGTCATCTATTTTGTGGCAGGTTTGTTCATGAATAACATTACTTTCCTCTTGCACAATAGATGTGTTCTTGCACTCTAAGCATTCAAATTTCATTGTGATCATTTCCTTTGACTTTTGTAACAAACCATGAAGTTTTTCTTCTTGCTCTGCTTTGCGTCGTTCTTGTCTCATCTTTAGATTTGCCTCCACGTCCACAGCTATGTCCTGCATCTGTTTCAAAGTGGACGGGCATCTTTCTCTCAAACAGAACTCAATTTCCGCATCAAAAACTCTTGGATAATGCAATAGAGCTAAATAAGGGGGAGGTCTAATATTCAAAGGCAGAGAATGATAAACTTTATTGAATCGATCAAAAAATCGCTGAACAGATTCATTTGGACGTCTTTCTAACTGATTATATTCTTCAATGAGCAAGAGGAAATTAAGTTTGATCATCCATCTACCAAGGAAGAGCTTGGAAAACTGCTGAAGATTAGAGATGCTAGCCTCAAGCAATGCTTTAAACCAAGTCCTAACTTCGCTTTGCAAAGAAAGGGCCAATAGCCTGATACTAACATCCTCGTCCTCCACTTAAAATATATTAAGATAGTCTTCAAAGGCTTGGATATGCTTTTGTGCAGTAATACCATTCTCTCCATCAAATCTTGGGAGATACTCAGGATGATTTTCACGTAGAGGATTAAGCACGGGAGGCAAAACAAGAGGCTTATATCTGTCAGGAACCTTACGAGGCATGGGATTATGTATAGGGATTGGTTGAATGGGCTCGATATGAACAAGGATAGAATGATTGGCTTTGACATTTGTTTCCTCCTTGGCTGTATGATGATTTTCAGCAGCATTTAAAGGCTGATGTTCTAATGTGCAAGGAGGCTTTTCAACAACATTTTCAAAAGGAAAATCATAAAAATCTAATTTAAAATTGTCTTTAAAATACAATATACACAGAAAAAATTTATGGAAGAGAAAGAACATGACCTCTTGGATAGTAATCCAGGTCAAAAGCCTGATCTGCTCGTATATTTCTCTTGGGTTCATTTCTCCAGCGAAGTCTTTATTATGAGGATTATGTGGAGTCACCAAGTGGATAAATCAACTTTGAAGGGTCTGATCTCTGTCCACAAACACAGATCTGAGCTAATATGTGAAATAGATCTGAAGAAAGGGGAAGTTTCTTCAGGAAACAAAATAAATATCTTAAGTTTTTGAGATTTTTTGATTTTTTTTTTTTTGGATTTTTCAAAACAAGTTTAAGAATTATTCGAAAGACAAACTGGTCAAAAATGGGGATTTACAGTGATGAACAAAACGATTCAGGTCCCCAGTGGAGTCGCCAATGATGTTATCACTCAGGTTGTTCCCTTTGACTCCTAAGGGAATACAGCCGAGGTAACCACAAACCAAGCTTTGGACTGCAGGTCCTAGCCTACCAACAGTCATAGAGGGCTCTCTCTTTGGGATTTAGCTTTGTTTTAAGGGATGATTTTAGGCTAGATATGATGCACATGGGTTTTAATTTAGTTTGGTGAGATGGTGATCTCAGACAGAACTGGGATGCAAGTGTATAACTGTTTTTTCCATTGGGCAATGGAGTCATTGAGAGTGTAATTATTGAAAGAGCTTCTTGGTGAAAAGGTAGTGCTACAGAGCAGGATAGGCAGGCTAGAAACAATTTTCAAATTTGGAAATGATAGAATGAAGTCAGGGAATGAAAGGCAATCAAGAATCTTTCATTATAGTGGCAGAGGGAAAATGTATGAATATTGTGTAGGAGCAATTAAGGATTCCTAAATAGTATTCAAAATGAGACAACTAGTGCAAACATGAGCAGTTAAGAATTCATATTTAAGACTAGTCCTGAAGAAAACATAATTAATAACAGAGATTGAACATAAGGTGCATTCAAACAAATCTTATGTTATTCTTCTTCTCTGTTACCAAGATTATGAAACATAAATGAGATTTACAAAATAGAAAACATAAAACACAGTTTAGTATAACTTATTGTTCCATAGCATGACACGAGAATTCTGTAGCAAGTCCCAGAACATCCAATCCACCTTTAGATCATTCAAACACAGTGAAATTCAACTGCCATTTGTATTAGCACAGTCTGATATGTTACAACGTAGTTCAGAAAGAAGAAATCATCAACCAACCAACCCTTATTACATTGTTCAGGGCTGTATTTATAGGCAAAATATCTACAAAAATAGATCTGATAGAAGATCTGAGGAAATAACTACAATTAACCTAACTTCTCTTGCAAGTAATGTAAAAAATATCTATCTAATGTTGCACTGGGGGCAGCTGCTTCAAAAAATGAGGCTATGTGGCGTCCTTTGGTAGCTCTGTTGTCCAATCTGCAATCGTTGTGCCTTCAATCTCTTATCTGCACCTCTTAGTCAGTTCTACTGCTCTTAGGTGGCTCTGATTCTTGTTAAATCTGATATGACTCGGATTTAATGGCCTTTATCTCTATTCTGATACTCTTTAACTGGTCAATTCACTCCTTTCTGTTTCTTTTGGGAAAAAATAACTGCTGCAAACCATGGGCTGGACTGAGGCTTTCCATTTTGGCTATTTTTTCTTAGCAATGCTAATTGCGCATCAAAAATTGCCCCTGATTTTCATTCCGGGCTTCCTAAGCAGCGATTTCGCCTTTCGCGCTTCTGTTTTTCAGCGGTGATGTTAGCAGTCGGACCTAGTACGGCAGATGACGTCAGCGGGGTGACGTGGCAGGGTGATGTGGATGATGATGTCATCATGACACGGTGGTAAGGTGATGACATCAGCAAGGTGACATGGCACAGGTACAACATAGTGGCAGGCGATGTGGCAGCATCGTCATGTGGTGACGTAGGCAAGCGGTGAGGGCAGTAAGCAGTTTGCGTCGGACTGCTTTTGGTACGTGAGTGGTATGTGTCTGGGGCGGCCCGATGCAATAGGAGGCTGACAGCTGTCTCGGTGTACGACGGTGAAACCGTCGACCATCGGGTACTATCGTACCGCTACGAAGGGGCGCCCGATATTCATTAGGGTCGTTGGATCTGGGAGGGCTGATCCTACAGTGGACGGGCGGGCAACATGATCGGGGTTTAGTGGAAAAGCGCGCCCGATAATCGTTAATTATTTACGGCTTCGGGTGGTTAAAACCTTAGGTTATGGGTGTAATATGCACTCAGGATTTGGTTATTTTATCAATCAAATATTAATGAAACCCCAATATAATGTGCACGGAGGGTGGTTGAACATAGTTATTTATTTAACAGGGTGTTAAATAAATCCTAAGGGAAATGAACGCGGAGGGGCTAACAAGGGGTCCCAAATGGACCTAAGGTTTCCCGACTTATGTTTATATAGCTATAGTTGCCATGGGGAGGAATATTTAGTGTTTTTTGTAGTTTTTATATAGTTTCTTGTAGAATAGGGGGAGGGGAAATGATTTAGGGAGCTAGATAATAGGGTTAGATGTTAATATGAAATGAAAAGGAAATGGATGTATGCTAATTTTATAGAATGGAAACTTAAGCATAGGGAAATGAATGGATTGTGTAAAGATTTATTTTACACAAGACATGTGGCTTCTTTTCACTAAGTCAACTCAGATGTCAACTTGGTTTTTAACAAGGATGGATTGAAAATGATTTCTGAGGAAATGAAGGGGGAGTTAGAGATGCCTTGCTTTATCTGATCAAAAATGAAAAAGTGCCTCAAAAACTGTGATCTGGATAAATATAACACTTGAAAACATGAAATGGATCACATAGCTTGATTTCTGCAACCACAAAACTACTTACCCAGCCTACTTTACCTAGCACTTTTTCTTCTTTTGGTTTGGGTGCACTTGAACTAGCAAACCCAGCTTTTCAACTTTTTTCTTTTTTACTGCCCTCCTATCTACATCTATACTTATTTCATCCAGGGGCTCAGATTAGGCTGTTGAGCACCCTTGCTTCTCTACCTATCTAATAATCTGCCAAGATTAAGCTGTTTGGACAGATAATGATTCTCTATATTCTACAACAGGAAATTGAAACCTAGGGAGACCAAGATTAAGCTGTTTGGACCTCCCTTTAACTGAAAATTCTTGAAAAATGGAATAACTCAGCAAAATTGGAATACAGCAAAGGCACTTAGACTAGCACACTCTCATGGTCACTTCTTTGGCCTCAGTAACAAATATGGAACATTGCAGCATGCAAATTATGACATATTTGGTATGTAGAAATGTCGATCATGAAAGATGAATACCTGCTATGAGGAGGAGGCTAACAGAGTCCATGGAAATGCATCTTTATTCAATAATGTTGTTCGAGGTGTTGTTATTCTCCCATAATTCTTAACAAACTTGCGATAATAACCTGTCAAGCCGATAAATCCTCACAGATGCTTTATGGATGTGGGGAGTTTCCATTCCTTAATGGCTTTAATTTTTCTAGGGTCTACCTTAACACCTTCATGAGATATAATATGACCCATATATTCCACCTCTTTTACTTGAAAGAAACATTTGGAGCCTTTTGCATATAATTGTTTCTCCTTCAATAGTTTGAGCACCCTATCAACATGTTGAACATGATCTATCCAAGACTTGTTGTAGATTAGTATATCATCAAAAAATACTAACACAAATTTTCTAAGGAAGAGTTTGAAAATGGAATTCATCAAACCTTGAAATGTAGAAGGTGCATTGGTAAGGCCAAAAGGCATGACCAAAAATTCATAATGACCCTCAAGAGTTCTAAATGCTATTTTCGGAATTTCTTTAGTCTTCATTCTGATTTGATGATATCCTGAACGAAGATCCAACTTGGTGAAGTAAATTCATCCATGCAATTCACCCAATAATTCATCAATGACAGGAATGGGAAATTTATCTTTAATAGTGAGCTTGTTGAGCTCCCTATAATCCGAACACATGCACCATGATCCATCCTTCTTGCGCACCAATACTAGTGGAGCAGAGAAATAAATTTGACTAGGTTAAATTATACCAGCCTTAAGCATTTTTGCAACCATACGTTCAATTTCACTCTTTTGGGCATATGGATATCTGTAAGGCCTGATGTTTGGATGAACACTTCCTGGAATCAAATTAATAGCATGATCATGATCACGAATAGGTGGGAGGCCTTTGGGAGTCTCAAATACCTTCAAATGATTGTTTAAGACTTTTCAGAAAATCTGGCGAAATAGATGATTTCGATGTGGGAACCTCTAGTGAACATAATTGTGCAATTACGACTAGTTGTTCTTTATTTAGAACCTTTTTCATTCTATTAGAGCTGGTTATCTTTCTAGGTTTCCCTGCGATACCTGTTAATTCAACTTCCTTTCCTGCCAAATAAAATTTTATGAAACTTTTTAAAAAAAATCTATTGTACCCAAGGATTGTAGCCATTGGACTTCTAGTACAACATCAACACCACCCATTGGAATGGAAAGCATTGGGCTATCCAATACATATTCTCCCATGGATATCTTAATATTATGGCACTTTCCATAGAAATTTATGGTTCCTCTACTTGCAACCATCACTTGACACTTTGGTGCTAGATATAGGAAGAAATTCAATTCCTTAGCTATCTTACAATGAATAAAATTATGGGTACTACCTAAATCAATCAACACTATTACCTTTTTCTTCTTGATATGTCCTTCTATATTAATAGTTTCAGGAGTGGTAATTCCATCCAATGCATCACAAGATATGGATGGATTCATTTCTTATTTCTCTAGGGTTTTTCCTAGTGTATATCCTCTTATTTTAACGCTTCTTGTTCCTTTTCTTCCTCCTCTTCACAATCTATGTAAAATAATTTCTTCTCAGCACACTTATGACCTTTAGTGTATTTTCTATCACAACTATAACAAATCCATTTTGCTCTTTTTTCTTCCAATTGTTTGGTTTCAAACTTGTAGGTTGTGGAAGGCTAGGGGCAACAACACTTCCATCTTTATAGTTGTGACTGGTAGGCTTCCTGGCTGCCATAATTTTTCTTTCCATTTTTCTTGCCAAACTAAATGCCTTCTCCAATGAATCAAGTTCCCAAAGGTGAACCTCATGTTGGATGTTATCCTTTAAAGTCCCTATGAACACATCAATCCTATGCTCCTTTGGAATATCTTTTACCTTTATATTCAATTTTTGGAAATCCTCAATGTGCTCCATCTTTGAGCCTTTTTTTTTAGATTTATCAATTGGATAAAAAAGGTGTTTCTTTTTGTATCCTCATAATGTGCTATCATTTCTTCCGTAAAAATTTCCCAAGTGACAATTTTTTTACGAGAGAAAATCCATTGATACCATACAAACTGATTTGGTTCCAAATATAAAATTGCAATGCGTACCCTTTGTGTGTTTTCCACATTATGGAGATCGAAATATTGATCCATCTGTAGTATCTATGTTATGAGATCCTTGCCATCAAACTTCCTCATATCGATCTTTGGAACATGGTGGGTCTTCAATCCAACGTTAGAGTCTATGCAATCATGATTAACATTTCTTTTGTTCTCATCATGAGTTTCCTTTACTACCCTTTCACCATTAGTAAACATTTCTTGTAGCAAATTTGTCAATTGTCTACAAATCTTCCATTTTTCCTTCCATCTTAGCTTCCACATCATTCATATTATCTTCCATGCCATACATCTTAGCTTCCAAGCCTTTCTTTAAACCATCCTTCTTAGCTTCTGTTACTTTTTGTGAGTTAATTTTGTTGCACTTGGTCTCGTAATTTTGATATATCATGTTGCATTTCTTCCTCTTCTTCATGATTCATGCTCGAGATTTCAGGTTTCTTACTAGGTGTCTCCATTTTCTTTCTTCGGGGCATCCTTTAATGATAATTATGCTATGCCCTTTGAATTCCTTCAAAATATTTTTTCAAACCAAACTTATGCAAAATAAAAATAAGAAAATTACACACCCTTTTTCACTTTGTAGGAGCTTGATATCGAATCTGATATATATCTGAAATTTTGGATCTCCAAGGTCTAAAATTGCGAACTATGGTATCCCTCTGAGTCCTCTTTCCAATGCCACCAATCTGATCGAAATTGGATTCCCCAAGAAAAAGTTTTTCCCAATCTCCCAGGATGATCTGATTATACACTTTTTCAGTAGAGCGACCTTGTATGAAGTGCCATGTGTCATTGTTTCAACCTTCAGACCTAAAAACGATGCACAAAAAACTAAAGTCCGTCTTATTTTTGTAAATTCTTATGAAATTTCAATCTGATACTAAGAGAGAACGTTATGACGATTTTCCCAAGGTCACCTGTTTGGGATGTAATTCGGGAGCCTACAAAAACCCTAACTTCCTTAGATCATATCTCTAAAAATATAGCGAGACAAGATATGAAAATTGGACCCTCGAATCATCAAGATCTTGCAAGAGAGTTTGAGATGAAAGACATGGGGCTCATGCATTACTTTCTTGGTATGGAAGTATGGCAAGGAGATGAGGAACTACTTGTCTCTTAGGGAAATTATTCCAATGAGATACTGAAGAAGCTCCACATGGAGAGCAACAAACCCATGGAGACTCCTCTAGCTAGTAATTGGATGAAAGAAGATGCTACTTCAGGTGAAGTAGTGGAGGCTACTATTTATAGACATCTTGTTGGTTCACTTATGTATTTGATGAACACACGAATGGACATGTGTTATGCAATTAACCAACTTTATCAATCCATGGTTAAGCTGACCAAACTGTATTGGAAGGAAGCTAAATATATGTTAAGATACCTCAAAAGAACCACTCAGTTTGGTCTTTGGTACAGACGAATATAGGGAGTGAAGTTTCAAGGCTTAACAAATGAAAATTGGGCAGGGAATTTATCCAACATGAAGAGAATATTAGGGGGAATCGCTAGTATTGGGTTAGCATAGTTTCTTGGTATAATAGGAAACCGAGATTAGTTTCACTTAGTTCAACAGAAGCAGAGTACATGGTTGCAAGTCAAGCAGCTTGTGAGGCTATCTGGATGAGGAAGCTCCTTGTTGGGTTGTTTGGTTAATAGATGGATCCAACAATGATTTGCTATGACAATCAGAGTTGTATCAAACTCTATGAGAATCCAGTTTTTCATGATCAGTCCAAGCATCTTGACATCCAGTATCACCATCTACGAGATTCTGTGTAGAGGAGAATCATGTTGTTGGAGTACATTCCTACAATGGATGAGGATGAAAATATTTTGACAAAGGCATTGTTAAAATGAAAATTCGAGATTCACAGAGGGAGGATCAGGGTCGCAGATAATGCCTTTCTTGTTGAGAGGGAATGTTAAAAATAGAAACAATAAAATCCTAATTTAATTTGTCCTTGAATTAAATTGTAATTCTATTCTCATAACAACTTATAACATTTAAATAAGTTAAGTTGACTTAGTTGGCTTAGTAAATTCAAGTTGGAAGTTTATCTATAGTCATGTAGAGTGATCCCTAAATTTTAGGAGCCCGGGTTGAGTTCTTATTGAGTTGTAATTATTTAATTTAGTTTAACTGAGTTAAATTTAGTTAAACTAGTTCTAAATATTAGAGGAACTAGTGAGTGGTCAAGTGAATTAAATTGGATTTAATTCACATGCAGTGATCAATCAAATAACTAATAATTCACTCGAAAATAACTCATGCATTTCAGTTCAGAGGAAGATGCAATTAAGATTAGAGTTAAGGGAAAGTGTACTATCAGTTGTAAAATCATCTAAATTAAATCTGTGATGCATGCAATAAGAGGAAGGCCTATGGATGGATTGCTCAATTACTAGTGAGGCATTTCCCAACTAAATATGGGCTAATTCCCAAGGGAACAACGCAAGGAAGTAGGAGTTTGTCAGACAATAGATTTGGCTAAGTATTGGCTTGAGCTGGTTTGTGAAGCAGTGAGTGAGATTGTACTTGTGCATAAATTGTTCGAGTTGAACAAGTATTACATTTTCTTCTTAGATATTCTGGTTAATGTAATATACAGATAGTGGGGTTTTAGTTGAGGCTTTCTCCGAATAAATTATTGTGCTATGTGTGATTGAAATTTTTCCTTTTCTACTTCGTGATTTCATCTATCAATTTTTGTTTATGCTTATGATTAAAGTAGATTCATGTCAATTGTTTTAGCATATCACAATCTACAGTTTGAATCTACAATAACAATATGCAAACTAGAGAGTACATTGTATTTTGGAACAAAGATATGGAATATGAGAAAAGAGAATCTAATGTAGGATGAAGCCTATTTGGAGGGGTGAAGGTGAAATACATGGGAAAGGAACTGAAATGGGAGGAGAATGAAGAAATAGACAACCAAAAGATGAATAAAATGATAGGGAAGCAACATTTGGGTTCGCTATTGTGGAAATTCCAAGGGCTAGAGTTACAATGAAAAACATCCCACTTTCTATTTTGCCAACAATTATATGGTATGATAATTGAAGACCCTCACTCCTTTATATTTGAATTTGATATTCTATGTCGTAGTTTTGCTTATAATGTTGATGCACAAAATTTACAATTGTTTCCTGTAACATTGAAAGGATATGCATTACGTTGGTTGATGGGATTAGGTTTACCATTTCCTATTGGGATGGCATGAAGAAATATTTTCTTAAAAAATATCAACCCTATTGCATACCTAGATATTTTCAGAAAGATATATTTCAAATGATGCAACAAGAAGACAAATATCAAGAGGACTACTTAGAAACATTCTTATATAATTTACAAAAATCAAAACAATGTTATTTGAGTCATGATATAGTTCACACAATATTCTTAAAAGGTGATTTGATAAATACATAGATATTCCCAATTTAATGGGTGTTGGAGATATTTTTCATCTAACATTTGATCAAATTAGTAATTTGTGCATGAAGTACTTAAGAGGGAAAGATAAAAGTATTATAGGGATAAGAAATCCTTTTACAAAAGTTAGTAAATTAGCTACTACATGTGTTAGTAGAGAAAAATTAAGAACTTTATTAGAGAGATTCAAAAATGATCTTTTAACTATTGTTTCTTCTCAAATAGATGATTTGAAAATTAGGAAAAAGAAAGAAGAGCAAAAATCGGTTTTATCTATTTTATGTACTAAATATAAAAAATCATCCATTGAGAGAATACCATCAAGATAAAATTCAAGTTTGTTTGATTTGTGCAGAATAACACAAAAATGAGGAATGTCCTACATTACATTAATTGAAATAAACTTACCTAGGGAACTTTGGAAATGCGGAATTAGTCTACAACATTGCACCTTAAGGACCTTGGCAACCATGCAGAGTAAACTCATGGCCTTCAGTATCAACTTTCACTGTTTGGACCAAACCAAGATTTGTATTCACCCATTCGCTTGAATAGGATACACAAGCACTTCACCTTTTTTCATTTCAAAGGTTTTCAATATCTTAAAAACCATTGGAAGGCTCACCTAAACCTTAGTTCACATGTAGCTCAAGATTATGATAACCTTCATTCATTTCAAAGCTTTTCAATGTCTTAAAACTATCAGAAGACCCGCCTACACCTTGGTTCACATATAGCTCAGGGTTGCAATATTTTCTTATGGATGAGCCATTTGAAAAAACTTAAAATGTCGATCCCTCAACACAGATTAGTTGTCCATTTTTTTCTTTTTGAAGGATGGTTGTTTTTTTCATTTTTGAAAAAAACATATATTAATATATTATGTTTTTTTTTTTTTTGAAAATTTGTATGTTTGACTACTATGAGTTTGGTATCTTTACTTTTCTTTTAATGGGGGATATATTTTGATGGGGAGAGATTTCTTCAAATTTTTTGTTTCAGTTTGAATTGTATAATAGCAAAAACATGGATTTTTTAAAATGTTAAATTCATTTATATTTGTAAAAATAGTTTTTAAATGATAGATCATTAAAAGCTAACTTAAAATTTATATCATCAAATTAGATAAAAACACGAAAAATCTATTAGTTAAATTTCCCATGTTACCCTTTTTTATGTTTATATTCAATACAGGTTTAGTTTACAATTGTGTTATGACATTACGATGTTGTATGCTTCTTCGATAAAAGAAACATCATTCGTTGAGTACATGGACTTTGAGATTTAACTCCTGCTTGTCTTGTGCATATTGGTTGATGTTCTTGTGGTGAAGTAAAATTATAAGTGCGGACACGAACAAATTCCTCTAGCCTGTTAATGGATCTAGCCACAACAGATACATTCAATGGAAGATTTCCTTAGGTTAGAATCAATTAAGACAGACTACCTCTTGGTTGCTTATCCTACTTGATTATGTCCTCACTTTTGCGCTCCAACAATCTCTCGCTTCCTTCATCAAGTTCCTAAAACAAGTAAACAACAACAACACACAAACATAATAATAGACAAATTGCAATTCAACCTACTTAACGTGTCAAGAAGCATTAATACATGGATATGTAATATTAAAAAACATGTAGGAAATCAATCGATAATTGCATATATTAATATCAAAGAGAGATTACAACCATTCGTCTTGACATTGTGGTCTTCCTCTGACAAGACCAGGTTCCCACACACTCCCGCTAGCATTCCATGATGGCTTCAAACAACAATAGTTTTAAAGCTCTTCCCTTTAGGCTTCTCTCCAAACCAAAACACACTTCTCCCTTACACAAATAGGTAGCTACAACTAGTGATAGCTTGCTTGTCTACTCCAAAATAGTATCAACACTTAACAATAACTCTGCCAAAGCTATCAACTGCGATTATAACTTTCACACTAGTTTGTGCTTGGGAAGAAGGGAGGTTTATATAGGAAATATGGATGGGAGATGGATCCTCTTCTTATGGAAGACAGACTTATCCCTTGAGGTAGCTCCATCATTATAGGGGAAAGGAGCCCAAACTGTCATCCTCGACCCCATCTAGCCAAACCATTTACCAAACTTTTGTCACGGAGCTTCTAGAGCTGGAAGCTTCAAGTCTAATTTAAAAAAATTTCCATAACAGGACCGGCACGACTGAAACACGGCTCAGTTGCTCCGATCAACACGAAGAGTAGTGCTAATCTTTGCACATCAGCGCGGGGGATACAAAGGCCATTAGTGCCGGTCTTGTAAACTGGGCAAAATAGAAGTTTCAAGGGAAATGGTACAAAAGGGAAACGATCTGCTCATGAAGAAGGACATAATGGGAGTTTCTCCATGAAGGCAAAGCATGTGGGGTTCATCGTAGAGGTCCTCTAGGATCAAGGAATAGAGAGTACAGGGACAGCGACAAAATGTTATGTAACAGATTCCCCTTAAAGCGTGAAGTCCGAGCTGGAGTGAGGGATGAAATGCTTTATAAATCAGTGCAAGGAACCAGTATTCCATCAGAAAACCTGCAAGAAAGTACATATACATATACATAGACTGAGATCTTTGTCAAATGATACATGAATCATGACATGGATGCAGCTATCCAGCAAATGATCATGTAAATAGATCCAGGTATGGGTACAACCATCCATCAAAGAGGATCATAATGAAACCAAGGTATGGTCATAGCCATCCAATAATGAGAAGGATCACATATGATAACTCTTGGTCTGGTCGCAGCCAACCATCTGAAAGAGACATACATATCATGATAACCATGTCACACCACTTCACAACCTAGACTTTTGTTATCTGAGTCTAGGGTCTTGCGCTCCAACACGATCCGACCAAAGTACAGATTCTAACATGTGAATAGATGTGTTGATGTCGAACATGCTAGAAAGTCACTTGATTACTAGTCAATGATGTAAACTATTAACAAGCACGAGAGAAACCATCAATAATGAAAATGTTCCTCAAGGTACTATCAGCACAATCCATCGAATGTGAATAGAGCAAATGAAGTCAAACACCTATGAACTCACTTGATCGAAAGACAATGATGTGAACTTGTCATCGAGTGTGAAGAACTTGACATTAGGGCATGCAAGCTCTAAGGTACTGTTATAGACATATTTGGGCACTGCAACCCCAATCACATATGTCGATAAACCAAGGGATATTTAACCCCTAAAAGTTTTGTTTCATACCATAAAGGATCATGGTCAACTGATTACATCATTTCCTAGAAGTTCCACCTAAAAAACCACTCAGAACTGGCCAAAATTGGACCATACTGACTGCTCCATGGTCAATATGTGATGCATAGTGGCGGCTACACTAGCTAGGTGTGATAGATACTAAAAGGGCCCTTTGTAGGGTGTGATGGGCGAGAATGGACAAATGTATGAAGTCGTTTTCCAAGTGGATTCTCATGGAATCTTCTAGAAACTTCCTCTATGACACTTGCCTCTCAGAATTTGCCCAGGGATGAGTAAGAGATCAATGAAATCTCCAAGTGGAACCAAGAAGTATCAGTGGAATGACACTAATAAAAAAACATAGAGCTGACTCACACCTCTACAAATATCTATAAATGGATCCCTCATCTAAGAGATTTGGAGGATAGAATTTTATAATTTGTAAAGAAGTGTTGTTGGTTTTACTTTGAGAAGAGACATTGTATTGTTGGGTGATCTTGCTTTTCATGAGGTGAAGAGGGCTTTGAACCAGGGGGTTAGAGGGGGGGCGGTGCCCCCCCTTTATTGCACCGATTGCGCAGCGGGGGGCTCACAAGGGGGGTGCTAGTCCTCGATCTGGGGGTTTGAGGGGGCGGGTAGCCCCCTCTACTGGGTCCGGGGCAGCACCCCGGGAAAATTTTTTTGGACCCTATATTAGGTTGGGAAAAAGTACCTATGGTTTTCAGTCCATGGTTTTGGATGCGATGGTTTTTGGTCCATGGTATTGGATGCTTCGGCATGTATAAATATGTATTGTAACATTGAAAGGAACATAATTAAAAATCAAGCTGGTAGTCTCATTTTTTGGATCCAGGGGAAATCTCTGTGCATATCTATTTTATGTGTTACGCTCTCGCATTGTTTATTTTCTTTGTTTATAATTCGTATGCAGGTAATTTCTGTACAGGGTTAAAATCTACATTTGGTATCAGAGCTGTTTTGGCTTCAAGGGGACGCCTTTGTTGCTGAGGGGTTTCTCTCGGGCTTGTGGTAGACCCTGTTCAGTGGGAGATCTGTGAGATTGATTCTAGTGGTGAAAGAAGATGGTGAGCAGCGGAATGATAGAGATTGAGAAGTTTAATGGTCAGAGTTTTGAGTTGTGGAAACTCAAGATGGAGGATCTGTTGGTGGATAAAGATCAGTGGATCGTGGTAGATCCGGGTACTAAATCAATGGGAGTGACCAATGAAGAATGGAAGAAGTTGGATCAGAAGGCCAAGAGCACAATATGATTGTGTGTCTCAGATTCAGTATTGCTGAATGTATCAAGGGAAGCTACGGCGAAGGCTCTGTGGGACAAGTTATGGAATTTGTATCGATCTAAGTCTCTGGTGAATAAACTATTTCTGCGGAAAAAGCTGTATAACCTGAGGATGAAAGATGGAGACTTGGTGATAGAGCATCTGAATGCGTTTAATATTGTGGTAAGTCAATTATCATCTGTTGATATTAAAATTTCAGATGAAGATAAGTGCATCAGTCTGTTGTGTTCTCTACTAGATTCGTGGGATAGTCTGGTTATTCCAATAGGTAGCAATGAAACTGCTTTACAGTTTGATGAAACAGTCTCAGCCTTGCTAATGGAGGAGATGAGATGGAAAAATATGGACAGCCAGAATGGTGATGCCTTGTTTGTACGAGGACGGTCCCAGAACAGAACCAAAAATAAGTCATCGAGTGGGAGATCTAAATCTAGAGGGAGATCTAAATCTCTAGGAAAACCTATAAAGGTGGTGTGCTGGAAATGCGGAAAGGAAGGGAAATTCATAAGGGATTGTAAATCTAAAGCTCTTGATAAAGGAAAGGGATCTGATGTTGCTCCTTCTGCAGAGGCAAAAACCACCTCAGATGAAGGTGGGGATGTGTACTTGGCTTCTTCAAGTACACATGTAGATCATGAGGCATGGTTAATTGAATCAAGTGCATCCTTGCACTTCACTCCCCATAGAGAGTGGTTCTGCGAGTATGAGAATTACAATGGTGGTGATGTCTTCTTAGGAGATGATAGGAAGGCTAGAATCATTGGTCGCAGAAAAGTAAAGTTGAAGTTGCAAGGTGGAAGGGTTAGAACCCTTTCGGGTGTTCTGCATATTCTTGCATTGGATAGAAATCTGATTTCTGTAAGCAAGTTGGATGATGCAGGTGTGTTGTGCCCTACAACAACCCCCCATTTCATATCATTATTATTCCAAACCTATAATATGAAATGGGTCCCTTTTTAAATCTTAATTTTAATTGGTATCAATTTAGTTTTATTCAAAAAGGTCCGAAAAAATAAAATAAAAACATTACCAAACCTTTTCAAATGAACCAATCAAAAGCCTTACACATAAATGATTAATATTTTGTCATTGCGATAAAGCGATCGCAAGATCGCATATCGTAATGATAAAGGAAACACAACTTAAGGACCCATTGGTTTTCTCCGATGCGAAATCGCAATCGGATATCGGCAATAATGAACTAGCGCAATAAAAACCCCTTTTGCTCCGATGCGATGCGATATCGCTATCGGCAATCGGCGATCGACTATGCATGCTTTCAAAAGTGCCCCACTCACTACTCCCAATGTGATGTGATATCGCTATCGGCGATCAGGGTCCCAAATGGAACCAATGTAACGATTTATGTTTTCCCCCGACGCCCGATTGCGATAAAGCCAAAAGCGCAGATTTCAAAGAAAATCTTAAAGCGGGTTTATTATGATTAATTCGTATTTAAATCCTTATCTTCTGAAGAGCCATTCATCCGCGCTCAACCGCCAAAACATCCAAGGCACGCTTCAAATAAATCATTCGGCCAATAATCGAATTGACGGGCATTTATAGGATTGACAGGTCTTAACAGCCATTTAATGAAACATTAAGCCTAAGATATTTTTACAGACTGTATCCGAGGCCACCTTAAGTTAATCATTCGCCATGCATCTATCGATATATATCTCACTCGTATTCAATTTGCGCTATCATTTTCTATATTACGTTCATTGTCATTTATGTGCAGAATTCTTCCGAAGTAGTAGCTTCAAGCGAAATGGGGAAGAAGTCCAAGAAAACTACAATGGCTTCCGCTTCGCCGGCCACAGGGCAAGTCATCGTTGATCCAAGTTCTAAAAAGAAAGGATTAATACCGGATACCACATGCCTAGGACTTCCCAGAACTACTTGGCAAGGCACCTATAATTTGATCGAAGCCGAAGAGCCAAGGGTTACAGTAGTACAAGTTTCGCACCTATAATTTGATCGAAGCCGAAGAGCCAAGGGTGACAGTAGTACAAGTTTCAGCTGACAGCACTCGCAAATACGAGGCTAATCTAAGGGATTTAGCCAACTCTTTTCTCCATCAGATAGCGGCTCGGGAACATATCCTCCCGTATCCATATGTGGTGAGATGGGCAATTCAAGAAATCCCAATTACAGACAGGACTTTCACCACCAGAGATGGGAGAATTTTTGGTTCCTTTCAAGCTGAGGATTTAAGGCAAATGTATCATTTACCGGTGCCAAAGAAGAAATATAATATGGCATTTCTTGAGAAGTTCCGAGCGGAGAATGAGACTGAATCGGAACCTATTCGGGATTGGAGACAAAATCCAGCAAAACACAAACATGAATCCTCGGGTAAGTACTCAGTCGATTCTCTATGCTCGCCTTATTGCTATGCTGGGATAATGATGTGTAGGTTGTGGGGATTACATGATTCCGCCAATTTTACTATAGAGATGGTCCCCTTAATGGAGGCGACATGTAGTGGTGAAATAATGGATTGGGCAAATATACTGTCCGATAAGTTAGCATCAACAGTTCTTGATTTTAGATCCAAGTCCCGCGTCACTGAAAGGTTCATTCCCCCATTTTATTACAGTGCCTATATATTAGATGTCCTTTGTTTTAATTATGACTTTCCTGTACTCAGATGGAGGTTGACGAAGCAAGCACCCACACCCGTTCACATATACCATCAAAAGTTGTGGAAAACCAACTACAAACACCATTTGTATCAAATCTGCAACGGATTCATGTTGCCCATTCATCATTCTATTTTCAATAAGCCTGCCCCTAAGATTTCCTACCAAGCAGGGGTTGATTTAACATCCATAGGAAGTTGGTTCGGGGAGGAAAATTTCACTTATATCATAATTTTTGGCAGTCAAGCCAAACCCCACATTCTTCCTCTATACATCCTTGATAAACTACTGGCCAGGGAAATAGCTTATCAGATCATCTCCGATGGGGTTACAGAAACCCTAAAGAAAGCTAAGAAGCAGGTCTGTCCTTCTTTTCCTTTGAGATGTGGCATCTACACTCTACATGATTTCAAACATGCAGAGAAAGAAGCTGAGAAGATAAAATCATTAACTCTGGAAACTCTACCGAGCAGGCGATTTGATCCAAACAAAGTCGCCTATAATGCACTCGAACAGGCCAAATTGACCAAGTTTGAGCATAAAGAAGATAGATTTGATAACTTGTTTGCATCGGCAGAGTCAATGTATCAAGTTAAATCGCTTGCTATAAATGAATATAAAGATGACGGACTAGTTGAATTCAACAGACTTAGAGAGCAGAGGTTGCAAACTCTGCCTCTAGATCTGTTAGCGACGACTCCAACAACAAAATCAAGCGAGCCTGAGCAGCGAATTGTTAAAGAACCTCCTATTACATCAAAGCAACAGGAAGAAGTGCATGAGAAAAGACAAGAAGAGACCCAGGCGAAAGACCAAGAACAGAGCAGTTAAGTGTAAATGAGGATACTCAAATTGATCCAAAATTGCTCCCGGAATGGCAGCAATTTAATTCAATTATCGGCAATCTTGAATGCTCTAAAGATGATGAAACATCAAAAGAGGCCAATACACAGGAGGCAACTTCAAAGTAGGTTTCAAGTGAAACCAACGACCCACCCAAATCAAAAGAAGTGGAAATAATCCCAAAGGATCCTTCCGGCGAAGTCATTTTGCAGATTGAAGAGATTCCTCCCTTGGATGTCTTCTATAGCCCAAGACATAAAGCTGTAGTGAAACGACAGAGGAAGAGGAGAAGGACTGATCAACCTTCTTTATTCCCAGAACAAACAGTCATGGGCAATGTGCTTTGGAAAGAGGGATTTGACCCCTCTGATGATTTGACAAAATTATCGCAATATGCTGGAGCCTATTCGGCGGCGACAATAGACAAAGAATCAGAGGTGAGCAGTTTATTGAAGACAAAAGACCAGAATATCTTTTCTCTACAAACACAATTATCGGAAGCATAACAAAAGGCAGAACAGGCAGAACAGCAATTGCTAGTACAGCAACAAATAAACAATCAGTTAACTAAACATTTGCAAGAGGGAAAACAGAGGATTGACGATAGTGTAGTCCAAAAGCAAAAGGAGCTATCGGAGGCATTGGTGCAACTAAAAGCATCAAATGAGCAAATGCTGAAATCCAAAGATGAGCAGATTGCTCAATTATCAGCTCAACGTAAGCAAACAAAGAATCTCCCACAAATAAATGAATTCAAAGCAGAGGCAGTTCAATTAAACAAAGGATTGATAAATCAGATGAAGCTTTTGTGTTAGCAAATCACCCAGGCAGAACCATTGTGCAATTTAATGACATCCATAAGTGAAAAAGTAGAAAAGGCAAGAACAGACTTGGATCAAGCCGAAGAAACATTGACCAATTTTCTGGAATGGCAAGATACCGATCAGGGACAAGCGGCTAATCTACCAAGAATTCTAGAATCGCATAAAGAAATATTTTACAGAATGGTAATCTCAGCTAATGAAGGCAGAAAGAGCGATTTCAAGATGCAAGACAACCACTAGTAATTTGGTTGAATTGGTTAATAATATTCTTTACTTGTCTAACATGATTTCTCAATGTACTCCAGGCAAATTAACAGCAACGAAGATATTGGAGAAATCATGTTACCCGGAGCTGGAGAAAAATGGAAGGTTAATCGCGGGAATTAACCGCTTGACATGGGATGCCTATTGGTTCTTTTTAGTGAAGCCGCACAGCCAGAGAGCTACCCTCAAATGCCTCACAGATGAAATCGGGTATATTATCCCCGATATTCAGGATTCCACCTTTGCTACCCAACTCAGTTCTCGCCTCAACAGACCACCCGAAGTGGAGCCAATGCTGGCGATAAGCCAGCTCAGGTTTAAAGGAAAACAGCCTGAGTGATGATTCACATCGCCAACTGTCAGATCACTGCCAAGAAGATAGTTATTATTAATTGATACCAATTAAGTAGGATTTTGTTTTCATAGATTTTTAGTTTAGTGTAGTATTTATAGACCCTTTCATGCATTTAGAAAGGGTCAAAAAGTTTTGTATATGACTTAAACCCTGAAGTTGCACTATTGTACTTCAGGGATATTCTTTTATGAAACTGGACCAATCATTCTGATTTTGATAAGGAAGCTTTTATACAAATGTGCACTACTGTCTTTGTTTGAAAGCATTCTGTGTTGAAGGAAGAATTTCAAATAGCGATTGATATTGGGAATGATAGCAGCTCCATAGGTACTATTATCTATTCAGACCATCTGTATATGAATTGTCATTTGATCACTCTTGCTATTATCGCATATATATATATGTGTGTGTGTGTGTGTGTGTGTGTGTGTGTGTGTGTTTTAAACAACATTCTTTATGCATTCCACTATTGGCTGTTTATAGTATGCTTTGCTTCCAATCATGTATGTATCGATGATATAAATGATAGGTGCAGCAATCTTGTGTTAATCACTTTGTTTAACTATTTAGATGAAGTAATCTTTGAATGAATAAATGTCTATGTTTATTTGATAGAGTCATCTATATGCCTGTCAATAGACAAAGATCATCAAACACTGCATTTCCAAAGAATAATTGTTCCTGGGATTAGTATTAGTTCTCTTATTTTGTTGATAGATTAAGTTATTCACCTATCATTAGAACAGACAACCCATCACTCATCCACCCCTTTTTATTTATTATTGGGAAACTGGTCCCATTATATCCAGTTGGAGCCACCACCCCAAATGGAAAAGGAGTTGTATTAAGGTCCGGACCAGGTGGTTATCCCCCAATGTTGATACAATGATTTTCGAGGCATCAACAAGGTGTAAAGACAGTGTTTGAGAAGGATACCTGCAAGATGGTTTGAGGAGCACTGGTATTGATGCGGGGAGTTCAGATTGGAACTTTGTACAAGATGCAAGGTAGCACTGTTGTTGATGGGTGCAATAGTTCTATGGTTCCTGAAAATGGAGCAGAAAATCTAGTGGTCTTTGGAGAGAAGACCATGCTGTGGCATCAAAGGCTTGGACATATTGGAGATAAGGGCCTTTGAATACTTCATGGTAAAGGTATGGTAGAAGGTATGAGTAATAGCTCTCTGGATTTTGATTTCTGTGAAAATTGTGTATATGGGAAGCAGAATCGGGTGAGTTTTCCCTCTGGTGGTAAGCGTACGAAACAGATATTAGAGCTTGTGCACAGTGATGTGTTTGGACCTATGAAGCTTCCATCACTGGGTAAGTCTATGTACTATGTATCATTTATAAATGACTTATCAAGGAATAAATGGATATATTTCCTTAAGAAGAAATCTAATGTCTTTGATAGGTTTAAAGAATTTAAGGCTCTGGTGGAAAATCAGATAGAGAAGAAGATAAAGGTGTTGAGGAAAGATAATGGTGGAGAATTCAGCAGCAAGGAATTTGAAGAATTCTATAAGAAGTGTGGTATAGCACGACAGAAGACTACTCCATATACACCTCAGCAAAATGGAGTCGCAGAAATAATGAACAAGATGTTGATGGAAAGGGCAAGAAGCATGCTCAGTGGTGCCGGGCTAGGACAGGAATTATGGGCAGAGGCGATGGATACTGCATGTTACTTGGTCAATAGGTCACCTTCATCAGCATTGGAGGATAAGACTCCACAA
>APFE030163830.1:43695-76596 GCA_000404065.3 Pinus taeda
TTGAAAGGAACATAATGAAAAATCAAGTTGGTAGTCCCGGTTTTGGGATCCAGGGGAAAATATTTGTGTATATGTGTTTTATGTGTTATGCTCTTGCATTGTTTATTTTATGTGTTTTAGAATTCGTATGCAGGTAATTTCTGTACGGGGTTAAAACATACAGTAACCTTTTGTCAATTCAGTGGTTGAGTTGTCTCTCATTATACGCTCTCTCATACTCTTGGACACTTAGAGGACACTTAGAGTTTTCTTGGAGCACTCTTGGAGGGTGTGGCATACTTGGATTCTATTATAGCGGCTGCAACACCCTCCATAATTTTGGCTTGCATCCAATTTCGAGCCTCCCTTGGATTTTTACTTGATGTTTGCAAGCACTTGGGCTCACCCCACGGGCTTGTGTGAGTCTTTGCACTTGACCGTTCAATGAAAAGCTTTTTGCATGTTCATCTCAATGCCAAGCTTGCAGCCATGTTTTGGTCATGCATAAGGTCCTTGCTTCGTGTAGTATAGGTTCTCTATGTGAACATCCATCACACTCACACATGAAGTTATATGAACTGTCATGCAACCGTCGTCATGGTCATTCAATGATCTATCACAAGCGTCATGCTTGTCGCTCGCAGCATTGGTCAGTCATGTTGAGCATCAGTTGTCTCGATGGTTTGAGGCATCTTCTCATCAAGTCATGTCGAGTGTGAGTTTCCAAGGTTGAACATGCACAAATTCACTCGCTCACAATCTTAGGCATTTTGTTGAAGTTTTGATGATCACATCACCCTCAAACAACTAGACCTCCATCCTCCAATCAACTCGACCGAATGTCACCCATAACTGTGAAGAAGTGCCCAACTAGCCATTTCAATTTGCGATGCTTGGAAGCTCATCAACCAACCCTCTTGCTGGTCAACCAGAAAGTTTGACGAAGCAATGACCCCAAGACTCACTCCCCTCAAAAATTACGCAGAAGTTGCATACCTTTCCTGCTCCGCTGACCAAGGAAATTGTGCAGACAAGTTGGATAGACACCATGTGCCTATCCCTTTCCCCCCCCAAGAATTGTGTATTTTTTCCAGCCAGACACCAAGACAGTTGGCCAGCTACTCAACTAGAAAACTATGCAGATTTCTGAGCAAGCCCCTCAATAGCCCAACATCCTGCTCAGCTCAGAAATTGTGCAGAGGTGTTCAACAGGTCAACCTCCCAGAATTTCACTATTTTTGTCTTGAGCAACCCTACAGCCCACTGCCAGCTCCCTTTAGGAATTGCGCAATTTTTGCCGCCAAGCCATCCTGCAACTCACTGCCAGCTCCCTCCAGGAATTGTGAAATTTTTGTTGCCAAGCCTCCTGCAGCCCGCAACCAGCTCCCTCAAGGATTTGTGTAGTTTTTTCTTCCAAGGCCTTTTGCTACTGGCACTACTTCCCTCCACAAATTGCAAAAATATGCCCTCCAGCTTAGCCAGATCCCACAAACCATCACTGCTGATCCGGATTTTCTTTATCAGTCTCCTAGTGACCTCTGTGAAATTTTCACCAGCAGTGCCCGAAGCTCGCATCCCAACTTGAAACGTGCCTCGTGCATTTTCGCAGCCTTGTCCTCCATCTCGGTCACCTGCATTAGAAAGAGAATGACCATGCATCATGGTAGGGTAGCAGATTTATGGATTTGATGTTGCTTCGTCATGAGTGGTTACATATACAGGTACATGAATAGACACAATGCAACGACAGATGAGATGAACAAGGAGAGCACATGCAAGAGGATATGTTCGTGAACAAACAAACAATGCATGCGAGGAGATGTGTTCGCGAATGGACAAACACACGAGGAGAATTTTTTGTGAATGGACGAACATGTAAAGCATGCCAAAGTACAAGCAAATGAGAAATGTGCACATGCAACATCAAGTGAAGACTGATGACCACCAAAGACTCCACACACCTTGTCATGTGTAGGTGAAATTGTGATACACCAAGAGGACATCCATCACTCAGCAACACTACAGCTTGACATGCACACCACCACCAGCATGAACATACCAACACTATCATGTCGAGTCGTGTCTTGAGTCACGTCAGCCACATCACTACTATGGGCCATACTATTGTAAATCAATGTGGAATTCCAAGAGACCCACTTGTAATTTGAAGAGTCATGTAAAGCTGAAGAGTTAAATAAGTCAAATAGTTGTGAGGGAAGTCGAACAATCACAAGCGCCAGTTGCACTCTTGGCTATAAATACCCCTCATTTGTACATGCAAATTACTTTTCACTTTGGCTCCTCCCACATAGCCTTGACAGTCTGTAGTCTTTTCTTTAAGGAGTGAGAAGTGGCTCCAATGCACCTTTCACAGGGTTAGTGATGTATGGTGTATCGATGTGTCTTAGAACTTTCGATTAATTCAGAAGCCTGATCATAGGCTAACACGTTTTCACACGTGTTGTAACTGTTTGCAAGATTGATCTTGAACACTTGTAATACATGTTGCTTTAACTCGTGTTAAACAATTTAACTCATTCATTTTATCTAATACATATAATTATGAAAATGTGTTGTATAAGTTGTTAACGTTGTCATACCCGTGTTGATTACCTTCAGGACATCAGACAAAACCTTTCACATAAACTTGTTATAACGACCGTCGCACTCGTGCGGCCTACTTCCCTAAGTGTTGTACATGCCATCTTCTGTGTGTGTTGTGACTGTCGCATCTGTGTGGAATGCTCCTCTAGATGTTGTGCATGTCCTGTTGTGTTGTGTATCTCTGACAGAGTTGGGACTCTTTCACCATCGACTAGAGACTCACTTCCATCCTTTCCCTCTGCTGTAAAAGAACATTGACACAAGTAACACTATCATTCACCAGGAAAATGAACCTCGAAGACAATGCATACGAATCTCTCATGCTGACAAGCTAGAGCTAAGGCAAACATTTAAGACAATGGAAATGGGGCCATCATATTGGATGGGACTCCTACACCAAACGGTGTGAGGTCTAGTTGCAAATTTATACCGGGGAGATCCTCTGAATGTTGGCAGGTCCAACATTGTCAACATTTTTGGTGCTAGAAGGCGGGCCACTAGTTGTTTATGGTTGAATGTCCTCTCACCCCCACTCATCAATCATCTAGTCAAGGCAGTAAATCGCAATCCCTCTCACCTACGCGTGACTCTGCAGTTGGTTACTCCTCACCTCCCAAGATTGTACGAGAAATTTCTTACCAACACCTTTGTGTTGTCCTCCTATCACCTGTCAGTTTGCAAAAGTAGTCAGACTGATCCTGGGAATACAACATCTTCCATATGCATCAAGAAATCCAAAAACATCTCCCATAGGGGTTGTTGTATCATTGGTGGAAGAAGTAGTTCTTGCCATGACACTTGAAGGTCTATAAAAAGCTATTGAGAACGGAGAGGAGCCTCTAGTCTTCCAATAGGGAGAATGAGACACCCTTGTGATCTTGGGCTCAGAATCAAGTACAGGAGGCGGAGGGAAAGGCAGTCGAGGAGGTGGAGGTGGAGACGAGCCAACAGACTCAAAATTGGAATCAAGAGGTATTACCTCATCTCAAAAGTTACTAGAAAGAGGTATGGCGACTGATCTCTAACTTCCAAGCATTTAATATCACTGTTGTACCAAGAACGCATAATGCAACTGCCAATGCTTTGGAAAACGCAGCTTCTAGAATGTCATTGCTTAGGGATATATTTACTGTTGACATTTTGTATAGACCGTCTATCCCAGATAACATAACGAATTTACGGGTATTTATGATGATCAACGGATACTACATTTCATGACCAATGCTGATACCTTCAAGGATGCAGTGATAGATGAAGACGAGCACAAGTGATCTTTGTAGGCTGGGGTAACTATCAAGAAGGGCCACCTCATCTCCAAAGGTGTGGTGTCATTAGAAAAACTTTATGACTTACAAGAATGCCTCCAAGGGCTAAGGAACAACAAAACCCACAGCTCTACCATGATGCACGAACTAATTAGCTTGGTCATTGAACAAGATCTAAAGTTTGTCAATCTCAGTGTGTGTTTCACGCAGCATGAGCGGCAAGCCTTTGTCCGCTTGTTCAAATAGTAACAGGATGTGTTCCCGTGGACATATGATGATATGAAAGTTTATGACACGCAAATAATACAACACATCATTCTGATCAGAGAAGGGGTCAAGCCATATCGGCAGAAACTGAGGAGAGTACATCAGTCATTTGAATGCCTCATACAGAAAGAGCTTATCAAGCTATTGTATGCACGATCATATACAGAGTTCTTCATTCTACTGGGGTTTAAAAGGTTGTTCCTGTATGAAAGAAGTTCGGGGAAATTCGCTTGTGTGTTGATTTCCAGAACTTGAACCACGCCTTGAACAAAGACAACTGCCTCGTGCCGTCTATGGAGCTCACTTTGCAAACAATATCTGGGGCAAAAATTGTTTCTTTACTTCATGATTTTTCAGGATATAATCAGGTTCTGGTAGTGGAATGTGATAGAATCAAAACTACCTTCCGTACCAAGTGGGGTATGTTTGCATACAGACGAATATCATTCAGGCTCGTGAATGCAGGAGCGTCTTTTCAGCGCACCATGGACATCACCTTCCATGGACTCATCAAAAAAAGCGTAGTGGTGTACCTCAATGATGTTACTGTGTTCTCAAAAAGATAGGAAGACCACGTACGCCATTTAAAGAAAATTTTTGAGCGATGCCGAAAATACGGCATTTCCTTGAATCCTAGAAAGAGCATATTTGTAGTTTCTGAGGGGAAACTCCTTGGAGACATCATTGCCAAAGCGTGATCAAGGTTGATCTAGACCAGTTCCAGACTATCACACAGATCCCTCACCCATCCAACAAGAAAGAAATGCAGTCCTTCTTGGGATAAACAAACTTCCTTTGGAAGTTCATCTCAGATTATGCACAGATAGTCAAACCAATGCAAGCCATGATCATTAAGGATGTAGTTTATAGGTAGGGAAAGAGGGAAAAGTACGAATTCACCCGTATCGAGCAAGCTATTTTAGAAGTGCCTGCACTCTACAACCCAGATTACAGCAAAGACCTCCTGCTATAAACCTTTTCCTCTGACGACTCGCTCGCTACAGTACTCACTCAAAACTATGAAATGAACGACGAACGTCCCATATCCTTCATGAGCGCAAGCATGCAGGGACCCAAACTCAATAATCACATCATTGAAAAACAAGCATATGCATTATACAAGGCAGTGAAAGACTTCAAACCCTACTTGTTGAAAAAACATTACATAGTCTATGTGCCTCACCCAACAGTCCGCTCATTGCTCCTACAGCAAGAGCTGGGTGAATGATGTACAAACTGGATGACAGGCTTGCAAGAATATGATCTTGAAATCAAGCCAGTTCACACTATCAAGGGTCATGGTCTCTGAAAACTCGTAGTTGGGGTAGAACACCCACAGGAGGAAGAATAAAAGCTCACTGATTAGGAGTAGGAAATTGAAATGTATGATGTAGTGTGAGCACCACCCACTGTAAATGGAAACTCTTGGTACATAGATGTGCATCAGTACCTTTAGCAGGGCACCATACCCTCTCACTTTTCCATCAGACAAAAGAGGGCATTGCATATCAAAGATTTAGCTTATCAGTTGGTGCACAGAGTCCTTTATAAAAAGCACAACAACTAAACCTTGCTCAGGTGCTTAGAGGAACATGAATCAAAGAAGGTTTTGAAAGATCTACATGATGGAATAGCCGGGGGTCACTTCGTGGGAAATACCACTATGCATAAAGTTATGAGAAATGGTTTCTACTAGCCCAATTTATTCAAGGATGCACATGCTTACGCCTGCAAGTGCCCGGTCTGTCAGTGATGCACCAGCAAAATGCAAAGGTTAGCAGCCCCACTGCACCCTGTTGCACTGACTAAATCGTTCCAACAATGGGGTCTGGACATCATCAGGGAGATTTTCCCACATTCATTGAAACAACACCGCTACATTTTGACAATGACTTATTACTTTACGCGGTGGACAGAAGGAGTTCCACTCAAGCCAGTGAACGACCAGGAAGTCATTAGCTTCCTCTAGTAGAACATCATCTCCTGATTTGGTGTTCCGATATCACTTGCATTTGACATTGCAACTTACTTTTCATCTTTTAAGCTTTATGATTTTTCATTACAAAATGGTATTATGCTTAAACATACATCTAACTACTACTCGTAGGGAAATGGTCTCACCAAATCCACAAACAAAAACCTTATCCATATAACCAAAAAGATCGTTTACTCTAAGTAGCGTAACTAGCACTCTGTCTTGACGAATGATTTATGGGCTGACTACGTAACACCCAAACCCTCTTTGAATACCTCACCCTAATTCTTGGTCTATTGCAAAGAATCCATCCTACCGCCCAACATTTACTTGCCTACGCTTTAGTTGTCTCAAGAATCCCAAGGCAATCCTTGCATGCTATTTCAGCGTAAGATGGATACACTTCACAAACTACATGAAGAAAGGATGAAATAAAAAGAAAAGATCACACTCCACTAGAACTGTATCAAGGGATGGTTCAACAAGAAGTCTGCAGGGAAAGCTAACTTCAATGTTGGTGACTTAGTCTTGAAATGGGATAAGCCCCATGAAGAGAAAGGAAATCATACAAAGTTCTAGTCCTTGTGGATTGGTCTATACAATGTGCATGAGAAGCTTGGCCCCCACACATACTATCTGCAATCACTTGACGGGAGGATTGACAACCTTCCTGTCAACGACCAAGATCTCAAGCACTATTTTCAGTAGGTTGGGTTGTGCCCCACGCCATGTACATAGTCTGCTTACTGCTTGTTTTTTTTGTTTTGTTTGCTTTGCTTACTATATCTATTTCATTTGTTTGGTTTTTTTGGTATCCTGCTATTTCTGGTCTTTTGTAAATAAGTGTTTCCCTTTACTGGATTATGGATTTCGAATGAGTATGTAGTTGAGATCTGAAGAGACTTGTGACACTGCAGCAGTTGGCCTGTCCTGCATTGTTCTTCACTGTGCTTGGTTATAAATTTCAACCAATGAAGTCTTGACTAAAATGAGAGTCGTCTGCAAGGGAAGCTTGGGTCCAACAATGAAATTATGTCCACACTGGGAAACCCCATGCCTGTACTTAGTCTTCTTCTCTGTGTGATTAAGCTCATCCAACTAGTAGAAATGGAGAAGGGGAAAATCTAAATGATCAAACATATGTCATATGTATTACATGCTTCTTTGAAGGAATAAACCTCTTCTACTCCCAATAACTCGAGATCCCTCTTCCACCTCAAAAATAAATAAGTGCCTATGCACAATCCTCTTTAAAAAAAAAGCAAAGGCGAAAGAAAAGAAAGGCTCCTGCATAGAGAGTTGAAGCATGCAACTCCATCGGGGTACTAACCAGGCTCGCTAGAAGTGGAGAAAATTTTGTGTTCCTGTGTGACTCCATTGGGGTGTTTTCCAGGCTTGCTAGTAGTGGAGCAACACTAGAGATGAAAACTTATACTCTAATTTTTTTTAACTCGCGAGCCAAACTACCCTTCCTGATTTCGAAAGACTGTGATCAAGCTGAAACTTTTGTTGTGTTTAACTGAGTTGGAAAATGGTGAACCATGTCTGTCCATAGGGTAACTAGGAAAGCCGAAGTAACCCACATAGCGATTCAATACTCCCTAAAAGACCAAGGCCCTGTGATTTCAATGAACTAAAACAAAGAAGCTAGAATTCTACCAGTGTGTCGCTAAGTGTTGTAACAACTGCAATGCTCTCCAAAATTTTGTCTGCATCTAATTTCAGACCCTCCCTTGGATTTTTACTTGCTTTTTTCAAGCACTAAGGCTCTCCCCATGGAATAGTGTGATCCTTGCAACCCCCCTTGCTTGACTGATCAACGGACAAATTTTTGCTTATTGATCTCAATGCCACGCTTGCAACCATGTTCTCGTCATGCACAAGGTCCTCGCTTTTTATGTATAGGTTGTATTTGCTATGTGAACATCCATCGCACTCACACACAAAGTTATATGCACTACCACATAAGTTTCATCGTGGTCATTCAACAATCTATCACACGTGTCACTCTCGTCGCTCACACCGTCTGTCAGTCATGTTGAGCATATGTTGTCTCGATGGTTTGAGGTGTCTTGTTGTTAATTCATGTTGTGTGTGTGTCTGCAAGGTCGTGCATGCATAAATTCACTCACTCACACACTTAGTCATTTTTCTAAATTTCTGACCATAACACCCTCTACTAGTTGGATCTCCACCCTACAATCGAATCGACCAATTGTCACCCAGAACAGTGCATAAGTGTCCAACTAGCCATTTCAATTTGCACTACCTACAAGTTCATCAACCAACCCTCCCTTTGGTCAACCGGAGAGTTTGACTGGAAAATGACCCCAGGACATATTCCCCTCAAAAATTGCGCAGAACATGCAGTCCTTGCCTACTCCACTGACTGAGGAAACTGCACAGATAGGTCGGATAGACACCAAGTGGCCATCCCTATCTCCCCCCAAGATATGCGTAGTTTTTCTAGCCAGCCACCCAGACAGCTAGCTGACTGCTCACCCAAAAAACTGTGTAGATTTCTAAGCAAGCCCCTCAGCAACCCAGTGTACTTCTCAGCTCATAAAATGTGCAAAGTTGTTCATCCAATCAGCCTTGGAGGAATTGCGCAGCTTTTGTCTCCAGCAACCTCATAGCCCACTACCAACTCCTCCAGAAATTGTGCAGTTTTTGTTGCCAATCCATCCCACAGCGCGCTTCCAGCTCCCTCAAGGAATTGCACATTTTTTGTTGCTAAGCCTCCTGCAGCCCACAACCAGCTACCTCTACAAATTGCATAGTTTTTGCTGCCAAGGCCTTCTATTGTCCGCACTCCTTCCCTCCATAAATTATGCAGATATTCCTCGAGCGGAGCCAGATCCCACAGATAGTCACTACTAATCCGGATTGTTTTTCTCAATCTCCTAGTGACCTCTGTGTAAGTTTCACCAGTGGTGCCCAGAGCTCGCATCGCATCTTGAAACTTGCCTCGCATAGTTTCGTAGCCTTGTCCTCTCTCCCAGTCACCTGCATTCGGAAGCGAACGACCATGCAACATGGTAGACTAGGAGGTTTATGGATTCGATGTCGTCTCGTCATGAGTGATTGCAGAAATAGGTACATGAATAGAAATGATGCAACGACGGATGGGATGAACAAGGAGAGTACATGCAAGAGGATATGTTTTTGAATGGACAAATGAACAATGCATGCGAGGAGATGTATTTGTGAATTGATGAATATGCAAGGAGAAATTATTGGAATGGATGACCATGTCAAGCATGCCAAAGTAAAAGAAAAGGAACAATGTGCACATGCAACATCAAGTGAACACCAATGACCATCGAAGACTCTGCACACAATGTGAAGGTGAAGCTATGATACACTAAGAGTACATCCATCACTTAGCAGCATTGTAGCTCGACATGCACACCACCACCAGCATGAACATACCAGCACTGTCATGCCGAGTCATGTCTTGAGCCACGTTGGCCACATCACTACTTTGGACCATACTATTGTAAATCAATGTAATGTAATGTGTAAGTCCAAGAGACCTACTTGTAATATGAAGAGTAATGTAAAGTTGAAGAGACAAATAACTCAAACAGTCATGAGCAGAGTCGAACATTCATAAGGACTAGTTTCACCCTTGGCTATAAATAACCCCTCATTTGTACATGCAAATGACTTTTCACCATGGCTCCACCCACAAAGCCTTGAGAATCTGTAATCTTTACTTTAAGGAGCGAGCAGTGGATCCAACGCCCCTTTCGCGGGATTAGTGATGTATGGTGTATTGATGTGTCTTGGAAATTTCGCTTCAAAAGCATGATCGCAAGCCAACATGTTTTCACATGTGTTGTAACTGTTGGCAAGATTGATCTTGAACACTTGTAATACATGTTTCCTTAACTTGTGTTAAACAATTGAACTCATTCATTTTCTCTAATACTATAATTATGAAAATGTGTTGTATAAGTTGTTAACATTGTCCTGCCCATGTTGGTTACCTCCTGGACATAAAACAAAACCTTTCACATAAACTTGTTATAATGACCGTTGCATTCATGTGGGCTACTCCACTGAGTGTTGTACATCCTATCTTCCCATGTGTGTTGTGATTGTCGCATCTGTGTGGACTGCTCCTCTGGAAGTTGTGCATGTCCTATTGTGGTGTGTGTCTTTGATAGAGTTGGGACTCTTTCCCCATTTACTAGAGACTCACTTCCATCCTCTCCCTTTGCTGTGAAAGAACCTTGAAACAAGTAACACTATCATTCATTAGGTAGACCAACCTCGAAGACAAAGCAGACCATTCTCTCATGCTGACAAGCTAGAGCTAAGTCAAACATTTAAGACAATGGAAACCAGGCCATCATACTGTGTGAGGTCTAGTTGGGACTTCATATCGGGGAGATCCCCTGAATGTTGGCGGTTCTAATACCGTCAACATTTCTAGTGCTAGAAGGAGGGCCACCAGTTGTTTATGGCTGAATTTTCTCTCGCCCCCACTCACCAATCATCTGGTCAAGGAAGTAACTCGTACTCCCTCTCACTTACGAGTGACTCTGAAGTTGGTTACTCCTCACCTCCTAGGACTGTACAAGAAATTTCGTATCAACACCTTCGCTCCGTCTGTGCTATCACCCGGTAGTTTGCAAAAGCAGTTGAACTGATCCCGGGAATACAACATCTTCCATACGCATCAAGAAAGCTAAAAACCACTCCCACAGGGGTTGTTGTATCATCGGTGGAAGAAGTAGTTCTTACCACACTTGAACGTTTGGTAGAAGATGTTGAGAATGGAGAGAAACCTCTAGTACTCCAATAGGGAGAAGGAGACACCCTCATGATCTTGGGCTCAGACTCCAGTACAGGAGGCAGAGGGGAAGGTAGCAGAGGAGGCGGAGGTGAAGATGAACCAATAGACTCAAATTTGGAACCGTGAGATTCTGAAGAAGAGGAGGAGGATGAAGAGCAAGAATACATGGCTGACCAAAATATGTAATGGTTGACTCACTGACCATTGGCTCTCTGAGGTGCTTTTCACAAGATGCTAAAGCATTCGGAGAGAATGAGCACAAATTTTGACCCTGACAACACAATGAAGGCATAAGATCACTTAAACAACTTCTACCTACAGATGTAGACACTTAAGGTATGCTACGATGATGTTGCATATAGATTGTTCCCATGTACCTTGGATGGTCACGCAACTTCATGGTATCACAACTTTCCTATCAACTCCATACAAAATTGGGGTATGTTCAAAAGTATGTATCTGGAAACAATTTCTCATGACAAGACCCCAGCCATGTTACTCAAAGAATTGGGAAGCTTGAAGGTGGAGGGGAAAGAAAAGGTAAAAATTTTCAATCAGAGGTTTCTGCGCATATTGAACAAGTTTACAGCGGACACGAAGCCTCATGACTCCATCACTGTTGACTACTACACATCTGCACTTCCCACCAGCATTGTGTAGTTCATCAAACGAGCTGCGAAACCAACACTGTTAGAAAACTGTGAAGAGGAAATCGTTGTAGAAAAGCACATGCATGCAATTGAATTCATCAAGGATGATGAACCAACAAAGGACTCCAGAGAGGCGAGCAGGAAGCCACAGGCTGCGACGAGTAAGAGTAAGGACATGGAAACAAGTGATATCGAAACCCTTACTCGTCTTGTCAAAGAATTGACAATAGAAGTGTCTGAGCTCAAGCAATGAACAACAGACACATTTGTGAGTAGCCTACTACCCAGAAAAATTCAAGAAAGCGTGTCATTAGGTAACAACCGCTTCTTGACTAAAACTACACAGAGCTCCAACTCAGTGTTCCAAGTCGAAGAATGCGCAAATAGTGAATTTTGTTCATTTCATGAAGATAAGCACCCGTAAGGGTATTGTTCAGACTGGAAACGAGTTTCAGGCTCCGTACGTGAACAAATGACAAACATGTCGAGCAATTTGCAGGGACAACCAGGAGACACGGATGATGATGAAGATGTTGCACCTGATGAGACCTCAAGTAGTGGGTGAGTGATTAATATGTATCAGTGTGCGTAAGTAGCATAGAAGACAAGCATCGAGAAGTATCCCCCCAAGAAGAATGAGCACTACAATCTTAGAAGTATAGGGGCTCCCCCTACAATTGGGGAAATGAAACAAAAGCTCGAGCTACTGAGGAAGGTTGATCTACTAGCCGTCAAAAAGCAAAAAACGCAAAGCATCTTGGGAAGACAACGATGAACAAGGGCACGTCCATGAACAACAAGCTGCAGAGCACTCTGTCAGACAACACGAACATTAGTATTACCACAGACACCTCGTGAGTCTACCCCCTTTGGATTACAACATTGTGGAAAACATGATGAAAAATCATGCAAATATCAGTTTGTTCAAGTTGGCTAAGATATAAAGTCAGTGGGACATCCTGTTGCGTGCACTGGGGTACTCATCTACAAACAGTGCAACCTCTACCAGCAAGGGAGCAGGCACATCTCCTGGATCACTCACAACTGTGCTAAACACACTCCGGATGGAAGAAGTGAACTTTTTTTGCCCTCCATTCTTGTTATCATTCAAAGTATTCAATTGTAATGTTCACAACTGTTTGGTTGATTATGGCACGTCAAAAGTCATGCCACTCTTCATCGCAAAGAATATCAATGCGCAATGGAGTAAGACATCCGCGGAGATCATCCAACTCGATCGCACATGCATGCTAGCCATTGGTGAACTTTGCGACGTGATCATAAGACTATCTCTTGATGACTAAGTTCACCAATGCATAAACATCATTGTTGTGGACATACCAGAAGCATATGTCTTACTACTCAGTAGAGACTAGTTTAGCAAGTTGAACTGATACTTTGCTATAGACGGGTCAAACTTGTGGCTTCCGTACAAGGGAAAAAACGACCAAATCGTGTGTTATCAGAGAGATATATGAGGCACAATGTCACTCCCATCAATGAGAAAAATGAACTATTAGCCTTCGCAGAGCTCATGTTCGACAACTACCTCTTGGAAACAACACTGGGGTGTTATCCCACACAACTAGCTCCAACCCCACCAAACACGCAGTTGGGTCTCCTTCCTTGCCCAACTAATGGAAATGAAACATTTACAGTACATTGTAATAGTAGTAGCAATATCAGTAGCGATAGCAGTAGAAGTAGTGTAAGCGCATCAAACATTCTGTGTACAGATGAGTTGTGGACCATGTACTTCGATAGATCAAAGACATAGGATGGCTCAGGAGCTAGGTGTGCCTTGATCGACCCAGACAATAGGAAAAATTTGATTTCAAGCCGTTTGGAGTTCGAGTGCACAAAAAATATTGTTTAATATGAAGCACTTGTGTTGGGCTTGCAAAAAGCCATCAGCCTCAACGTGGTAACACTCAAAGTGGTAGGTGATTCGGAAAAAGTGGTACAATAGGTACGTAACACCATTCGGTGTTTACTACCTCATATCAAAAGTTACCAGCAAGAGGTATGGCGACTGATCTCTAACTTCCAAGCATTTAATATCACTGTTGTACCTAGAATGTGTAATGTAGCTGCCAATGCTTTGGAAAACACAACTTCTAGAATGTCACCGCTTAGGGATAGATTTACTGTTGAAATTTTGTATAGACCATCTATCCTGGATAACATAACTAACTTATGCGTATTTGATGATGATCAACAGATACTGCATTTCTTGGCTAATTCTGATACCTTCAAGGATGAAGCGATAGAAGAAGATGAGCACAAGCAATCTTTGCTGGATGGGGCAGATATCAAGAAGGGCCACCTCTTTCTTAAAGGTGTGGTGTCATTAGAAAAAGTATATGACTTGCAAGAACACCTCCAAGGGCTAAGGAGCAGCAAGAGCGACACGTGTTACACGCAGCAGGAACAAGATCCGAAGTTTGTCAATTTTGGTATGTGTTGCACGCAGAAGGAGTGGCAAGCCTTTGTCCACTTGCTCAAATAGTACCGGGATGTGTTCGCGTGGACATATGATGATCTGAAAACTTACGACACATGAATAATGCAAAACATCATTCTGATCAAAGAAGGGGTCAAGCCATATTAGCAAAAACTGAGGAAAGTACATCCGTCACTTGAACCCCTCTTACAGAAAGAGCTCACTAAGCTATTGGATGCACAGATCATATACAGAGTTCATAATTCTACTTGGGTTTCAAACCTTGTTCCTGTACGAAAGAAGTCCGGGGAAATCCACTTGTGTGTTGATTTCCGTAACTTGAATGACGCCTTGGACAAAGACAACTACCTCATGCTGTCTATGGAGCACATTTTGGAAATAGTGCCTGGGGCACATATAGTTTCTCTACTTGACAAGTTTTCAAGATATAATCAGGTTTTGGTAGCAGAACCTGATAGATTCAAAACTACCTTCCGTACTAAGTGGGGTAAGTTCGCATACAAACGAATGTCATTCGAGCTCGCGAATGCAGGTGCAAATTGTTTAGCGCGCCATGGACATTGCCTTCTGTGGACTCGTCGGATAGAGCATAGTGGTGTACCTCGATGATGTTATTGTGTTCTCAAGAAGATGGGAAGACCACGTATGCCATATGAATAAAATTATTGAGCGATGTCGTAAATACGCGATTTCCTTGAATCCCAAAAAGAGCACATTTACAGTGTTTGAGGGGAACCTCCTTGGACACATCATTGCCAAAAGTGGGATCAAGGTTGATCCGGACTGGGTCTAGACTATCACACAGATCCATCACCCAACCAATAAGAAAGCAATGTAATCCTTCTTGGGAAAGATAAACTTCCTCCGGAAGTTCATCTCGGATTACACGTACATAGTTAAACCAATGCAAGCCATGATCAAGAAGGATGCAGTTTACAGTTGGGGCAAGAGAGAAAATTATGCATTCACTCATACAAGTAGGCTATTGTAGAAGTGCCTGCACTCTACAACCCAGATTTCAACAAAGACTTCTTGCTATACACCTTCGCCTGTGACAACTCGCTCGTTGTAGTACTCACTCAGAAGGATGAAATGAATAAAGAGCGTCCCATATCCTTCATGGGCACAAGCATGCAGGGACTTGAACTCAACTATCCCGCCATTGACAAACAAGAATATGCAGTATACAAGGCATTGAAACACTTCACACCCTACTTGCTGAAAAGCCATTGCATAGTCTATGTGCCTCACCTAGCAATTCGCTCATTGCTTGTACAACAAGAGTTGGGTGAACGACATGTGAACTAGATGACAGGCTTGCAAGAATATGATCTTGAAATCAAGCTAGTTCACACTGTCAAGGGTCATGGTCTCTACAGTCTCTCAATTGAGGCAGTACATGCACAGGAGGAAGAAGAAGAGCTCGTTGGTTGGGAGCAGGAAATTGAAATGTATGACATAGTGCGAGAACCACCCACTGTAAATGGAAACTCTTGGTATGTATATGTGTGTCAGTACCTTGAGCAGGGCACCATACCCTCTCACTTTTCCATCAGACAAAAGAGGGCATTGTGTCTCCAAGCTTTAACTTATCAGTCGGTGCATAAAGTGCTTTACAAAAAGCACAACAACAGAATCTTGCTTAGGTGATTGGAGGCACATGAATCAAAGAATGTTTTGCAAGATCTTCATGACAGACCAGTCAGGGGTCACTTAGCCAGAAATACCATTGCGGACAAAGTTATGTGAACCAGTTTCAATGGGCCTGAATTATTCAAGGATGCACATGCTTACGCCCGCAAGTGCCCAGTCTGCCAGTGATGCGCCGATAGAATGTGAAGGTCAGCAGCCCCATTGCACCCTGTTGCAGTGAATGAATTGTTCCAACAATGGGGCTTGGATATCATCGGGATATTTTCCCACATTCGTCGAAACAATGCCGCTACATTTTGACAACGAATTATTGCTTTACGCGATGGACAAAAGTAGTTCCGCTCAAGCAAGTGAATGACCAGGAAGTCATTAGCTTCCTCCACCAAAACATCATCTCACCCTTTGGCATTTCGGTATCACTTATATTTGACAATGCAACTTACTTTTCATCTTTGAAGCTTTATGATTTTTCATTGCAAAATGGTATTGTGCTGAAACATTCATCTAACTACTACCCATAGGGAAATAGTCTTGTCGAATCCACGAACAAAAACCTTATCTGTATAATAAAAAAGATAGTTTACTCTAGTAGCATAACCAGCACTCTGACTTGACGAATGCTTTATGGGCTGACTGCATAACACCCAAACCCTCTCTGAATACCTCACCATACTTCCTCGTTTATGTCAAAGAATCCATCCTACCGCCCAACATTTACTTGCCTATGATTCAGTTGTTTCAAGAATCACAATGCAAGCCTTGCATGTTATTTCAACGTAGGATGGATACACTTCACAAACTATAAGAAGAAAGGATGAAAACAAAAGAAAATTTCACACTCCACCAGAACCGTATCAAGATATGGTTCAACAAGAATTTTGCAGGGAAAGCTAACTTCGATGTTGGCGACTTAGTCTTGAAATGGGATAAACCCCATGAAGATAGAGGAAAGCATACAAAGTTCTAGTCCCTATGGAGTGGTCCATACACAGTCCATGAGTAGCTTGACCCACACAAATACCATCTGCAATCACTTGACAGGAGTATTGACAACCTTCCTGTCAATGGCCAAGATCTCAAGCACTATTTTCAGTAGCTCGGGCCACTCCCCGTGCCATGTACATAGTCTACTTACTTCTTGTTTTCTTTGTTTTGTTTGCTTTGCTTACTATTTTTGTTTCGTTTGTTTGGTTTTCTTGGTATCCTGCTATTTCTGGTCTTTTGTAAATAAGTGCTACCCTTTACTGGATTATAGCTTTTAAATGAGTATGTGACTGAGATATGAAGACTGTAGCACTTGGCCTGTCCTGCATCTATCTTCTCTTTGCTTGGTTATAACTTTCAGCCAATGAAGTCTTGATGGAAAATATGAGCCATCTGCAAGGGAAGCTTGGGTCCAACCATGAGCCTATGTCCACACTAGGAAACCCCATGCTTGTACTCAGTCTTCTGCTCTGTGTGATCAAGCTCATCCAGCTAGTAGAAACGGAGAAGGGGAAAATCTAAACGAGCAAACCTATGTCAGAGGTCTTACATGCCTCTCTGAAGGAACAACGTCTTTTGCTCTCAATAAGTCGGGATCCCTCTTTCGCCTCAAAAATAAATAATTTCCTATGCATAGTCCTCTTTCAAAAGATACAAAGGATAAAGAAGAAAAAGGCTTCCTACGTAGAGAGGTGAAGCATGAAACTCCACAGGGGTACTGACCAGGCTTGCTAGAAGTGGAGAAATGTGTGTGTTCTTGTGTGACTCCATCGGGGTACTGTCCAGGCCTACTGGTAGCAGAGCAACACCAGAGATGAAAACTTATACTCTGAAATTTTTTAACTCGCGAGCAAAACTACCCTTCCCGATTTTGAAACACTGTGATCAAGCTGAAACTTTTGTCGTGTTTGATTGAGTTGGAAAATGGTGCACCATGTTTGTCCATGGGCTAAGTGGGAAAGCCGAAGTAACTTGCACAACGATTCAATACTCCCTGAAAGACCAAGGCCCTGTAATGTCAACGATCAAAAACAGAGAAGCTAGAATTCTACTAGTGTGTCGCCAAGTGTTGTAGCGGCTGCAACACCCTCCAAAATTTTGGCTTGCATCCAATTTTGGAGCCTCCCTTGGATTTTTACTTGATGTTTGCAAGACCTTGGGCTCACCCCATGGGCTCGTGTGATTCTTTGCACCCCCCTTTCTTGACTATTCAACGGACAACTTTTTGCATGTTGTTCTCAATGCCACGCTTGCAGCCATGTTCTGCTCATGCACAAGGTCCTCACTTCGTGTGTATAGATTTTATTCGCTATGCGAAAATCCATCGCATTCACACACGAAGTTATATGCACTGTCATGCAAGCGTTATCATGGTTGTTCAACAATCTATCACAAGCATTGGCGGTTGTCGCTCGCACCGTCGGTTAGTCATGTTGAGCATATGTTGTCTCGATGGTTTGAGGCGTCTTGTCGTCAAGTCATGTTGAGTGTGTGCTTGCATTAGGGGAGTTATGAGGTCTAAAATGGGCCTTCGAAGGAAATCATAAAATAATAGTGGAAATAATAAAATAATATTTGATTACATCATCAAATTTGAGAGAGAAAAAAGAAAAAACTATTTTTTCAATTTCTATTTTCAACTTATCTCCCTATGGGTTTACTCAAATTTCGAGCGAAAACACCTGTTGGATGCATAATTTTGATTCCTAATCGAAGGAGTGCCCATGTTTCATACTTTAGACGGATCATGCTAAACGAAAAATGAGAAATACATGAAAAATGTGATTGCAATCATGTTTTTTTATGTATTTCTCATTTTTCGTGTAGCAGGGTCCATCGAAAGTATGCAACATGGGTACTCCTTGGATGAGGAATTAAATTTTACATCCAATGAGTACTCCCCCTCAAAATGTGAGTAAAACCTTAAGGAGATAATCTTAAAATATGAGTTGAAAAAATAGTTTTATTCTTTTATTATTTTTTAATATTTTTACTTTTTTACTCAAAAAATGGTGAATCATCCCCCATGGTTGACATCATCATATTGAATCCTATTGGTTCTTATAAATTTTATTTTGGGTGTACATTTTTCTTAGGAGGCACATTTTAGACCTCAAAAATCCCCTAATGCAAGGTTATGAATGCACAAATTCACTCGCTCACACACTTAGTCATTTTGTTGAAGTTCTGATGACTAGATCACCCTCTAACAGTTAGACCTCCACTCTGCAATCGACTCAACTGACTGTCACCCAAAACAACACAAAAGTGTCTAACTAGCCATTTCAATCTGCGTTGCCTGCAAGCTCATCAACCAACCCTCCTACTTGTCAACTAGAGAGTTTGACGGGGAAGTGAACATAGGACTCACTCCCCTCAAAAATTGCGCAAAAGCTACAGATCTTGCCCACTCCACTGACTGAGGAAACTGCACAGACATGCCATATAGACACTAAGTTCTCGTCCCCCTCTACCCCAGGAATTGTTCAGTTTTTCCAACCAGCCACCCAAACAGGCAGCCAGCTAGTCACCCAAAAAAATGTACAGATTTCTAAGCAAGTGGCTCAGCAGCCTAGCATCCCGCTTAGCTCAGAAACCATGTAGATGTGTTCAACAGGTTAGCCTCCCAGCAATTGCATATTTTTTGTCTCCGGTAACCCCGCAATCCACTGTTACCTCCTTCTAGGAATTGCGCAATTTTTGCTGCCAAGCCATCCCAAAGCCCGATGCCATCTCCCTCTAGGAATTGTGCACTTTTTGCTACCAAGCCTTCTACCTGCAACCATCTCCCTCTAGGAATTGTGTAGGTTTTTCTTCCAAGGCCTTCTGCTGACTGCATTGCTTCCCTCTAGAAATTGCGTAGATCTGCACTCCAGCCGAGCCAGACCTCGTAGATAGTCATTGCTAATCCAAATTGTCTTTCTCAGTATCCCAGTGAACTCTGCGCAATTTTCACCAGTAGTTCCCGGAGCTCACATCCCAGCTTCAAACTTGCCTCGCACAGTTTTGCAGCCTTGTCCTATCTCCTGGTCACCTGCATCCAAAAGCAAACAACCACACATCATGTTAGACTAGGAGGTTTATGGATTTGATGTCGTCTCATCATGAGTGATTGCAGATATAATTACATGAATAGACATGATGCGATGATGAATGGGATGAAAAAGAAAAGTACATGCAAGAGGATATGTTCGTGAACAGATGAACGAACGATGCATGCAAGGAGATGTGTTCGCGAACGGACGAACACGTGAGGAGAAATATTCACAAATGGACGAAGATGTCAAGCATACCAAAGTACAAGAAAATGAGCAATGTGAACATGCAACATCAAGTGAACACCAATGACCATCGAAGACTTTTCACACCTTGCCATGTGGAGGTGAAGTTGTGATACACCAAGAGGACCTCCATCACTCAACAGCACTGCAACTCAACATTCGCACCACCAGCAGCATGAACATACGAGTATTGTCATGTCGAGTTGTGTCTTGAGTCACATCAGCCACATCACTACTATGGGCCATACTATTGTAAATCAATGTAATGTAACATGGAAGTCCAAGAGACGCACTTGTAATTTGAAGAGCCATGTAACGTTGAAGAGTCAAATAAGTCAAACAGTCATGAGGGAAGACAAATAGTCACAAGGGCCAATTTCACTCTTGGCTATAAATACCCCCTCATTTGTACATGAAAATGACTTTTCACCTTGGCTCCTCCCACATATCCTTGAGAGTCTGTAGTCTTTTCTTTAAGGAGTGAGTAGTGGCTCCAATGCCCCTTTCATGAGGTTAGTGATGTATGGTGTATCGATGTGTCTTGGAACTTTCGCTTAATTCAAAAGATTGATCATAAGCCAACACGTTTTCACACATGTGTTGTAACTGTGTGCAAGATTGATCTTGAACACTTGTAATACATGTTGCTTTAACCTGTGTTAAACAATTGAACTCATTCATTTTCCCTAATACATATAATTATTAAAATGTGTTTTTTAAGTTGTTAACACTATCATGCCCGTGTTGGTTACCTCCCTAGACATCAGACAAAACCTTTCACATAAATTTGTTATAACGACCATCGCACTCGTGCGGACTGCTTCGCTGAGTGTTGTACGTGCTATCTTCCCGTGTGTATTGTGACTGCCATATCCTTGTGGACTGCTCCTCTAGAAGTTGTGCATGTCAAGTTGTGTCGTGTGTCTCTAATAGAGTTTGGACTCATTCCCCATCAACTAGAGACTCACTTCCATCCTCTATGTCTGCTGTGAAAGAACCTTGACACAAGTAACACTATCATTCACTAGGCACACGAACCTTGAAGACAAAGAAGACCACTCTCTCATGCTGACAAGCTAGATCTAAGGCAAACATTTAAGACAATGGAAACTGGGCCATCATACTGGATGGGAATCCTACACCAAATGGTGTGAGGTCTAGTTCAGACTTCATACCAGGGAAATCCCCTGAATGTTGGTGGGTCCAGCACATCAACGGATTCTTGGAGCAAGAAAGAAAAGGACAAGCAGGAAAGCGCAAGGCAACATCGGGTTCAGCAGAGAAATCATATTTGCTTGCAGGTACCGAGTTGCATGTATGATTTCTTCACTAATTTTGGCATGCATGGCATATGCATGTGGATTTTTGGTTATGATCTATCATTGGCATTGAGGATTTCCTAGATTGACAGTGGATTGCCTAGCCTTTCCATTTCCTGGATAGCCATGGAGTTTGTGGGTTTATTTCCTTAGCTTGGGTTGAGTTACTAGTTCTCGTAGCCTTGGTTGGAAAAACACTCTGGAGCCCTATAACAGCTTCAATTGATTTACTAGTCATGTAGCCTTGGTTGGAAAAACGCTTTGGAGCCCTTGATGGGTTGAGTTACTAGTCTTGGAGCCTTGGTTGGAGCAAACATTCTAGAGTCCTGGATGGTTATGATGGAGACCGATCTGGTGATGGTTTTGGTGATGTCCGACTATGAGGTGAAATCAATATTTTATGGGTTGAGGTGGATGGCCTTTGGAAGACCTGGATGAGTTTTGATTGATGTGTTCTATGAGATCCCACATTCATGCTTGGAATATTGCACGGGGGTGAATGAATGAAGAGAGATTTGGCTCAACCATTCTATGGTTGGGTGGAATGAGGAAGTCCCATCTCAGGTTTGGATTTTGCATCATTAATGAAATGTTATTTCTCCTTTTATTTCTATGAGCATTTTGATGGATTATATGTGGTCTATACAACTCTACTTTCATGAGTAATTTTTGCTGCTATTATGCTGGTTATGTATGTGTTTTATGACAAGAACCATGTGTGGCTCTCATCATGCTTTTACTTATAATTGTATGATCAATGTATCTATGACCTAATGGATGGAATGACAGTTGATGCATTGAGGAATCAATGGTTCTTAGTGATTCTCAGCTAAGTATGAGACCCCTATGCTTAGAACTATGAATTACACCTATAGATTACACATTTGCAATATGTTTTACGAAATGCCTATCATGGCTAGTAGGGGTCTAGTCAAGGTCTTGAACAAGTATTTTCTTTAGTAATATCATTTCCATGTTACTTTATTGATTTGAAGAGATGGGTCAATTATGGGCAGTGACTTGGGCTCTGAGCCTGAAAAGTGGCTTAAATCTCGGGGTCACTAACACAACACTGGAAATTCTGGTCCACAACCATTGGCATACAAGCCTATGAGAGTGACATTAGGTTGTTGGTCACTCCCTTGCCCATAGCATGAGAGCGACTATGGCCCAAGAGACCTAAAACAACAGTGGGACCAAGGGACAGGCTATCTGTGTGGCTGACTTGTCCTTTGAGGGTTTTGTTGATGATGTTGGATGTATGTATGGTGTGTTCCCATCAGTTCCACTTCCTTAATGTGACTGAGGAGGTCGAATCATATCATAGTGGCCTCTTGTCACATGTTTACCCTGGCTGGCTAGTTGCTTGTGTAGATGTGGGAGGAGGATGTTATAGTAAAGACTAGCAATCCATTTACCGTAAAATAAATTCTTTCATAAACCTCCAACCAAGCCTTCACTCACTTCTATTAAAGACTATCTCTATGTGCAATTAAAGAAATGCAAGGAGGATTCTAAATATGACAACTTTGCAATCAAAACATTATGTGCATAAATTCTTCACTTAGATCTAATATACTTCAATCCTTCATATATAAATCCTGGATATACTGTGGTGTCACAATTCACATGTAAGCACACTAAAAAAAAGGCATTGAAAAGAGTATTTTATAACTCTATAAATATTACTTCGTTTCAGATATTGAAAAGAAACATTGCAAGTCTTGCAACTTGGGGGTTTCAATTTGACCAATAACTCCATTTCCCAATAGACTGAATGCAACTCATACTATCAATCAATAGACTTCAGGTTCCAATCGATTAGAAATAGCTAAAGTTATAAGTATATCGAGGATCCCAATCTTCGAAGGACCTGTTACATTTGTATTGTATCTCAACAGAGTGTTTCAGACCTTAGCCAAAGAATGAAATGCTATGAAATAAACCATAACGCGCATATAAAAAAAAAACTTAAGCTGATAAATAAGATTCAAATAATAATCAGTTATAATAGTGAGTTGTATATGCAATATTACCAAAAGGCATGTTGCACTTTCAATTACAAATAATTCAAGATCTATGCACAGGAAAAGACATATATGTCAGAGAGGCATTATATCTTTAATAGTTCAAATTCCATTAACATCATGAGTCAACAAAGGATCTCAGATTTCTATGGATTCACATTACAAATCAATGACTTTGGATCAACACTCTCAATAATTGTTGGATTGTCCCTGAATTGAAATTAGAAAATTGACTATTCACAATTTGCAAACATGAGATTCACTCCAAAATAAAGATATCTTTCACAATGAAAGGATGAATATACAACATTTATATCAGTAATTTACCACTTTGCAACAATTATTCAACCAGATACACAACCTCTAGCAAGAAATTACATACTATGTTCCTGTTATGATCTTTAAATGCATCATAACAACAACTCATAGCAATTTTATGGTGTCACATTTCCATATTCATTCATAAAGGAATTACAAACATGAAATAAAGATCAAGTTAGAGAAATAAAATTCACAATCCCTATTTTTGTGAATGCACAATAACTTTCCACATTTCAAAATAAAAATCACAAGTTAACACACCATATTTCCAAACAATTTTAGTAGATCTAAATCTATGACGCCAAAAGAAAAGAAAGGAGGGAAACGAGCTAGGTTGGGGGCCCTAACCATCTCGTGAGTCCTATTAAAAATTTAAATCAAAGAGTACTAAAACATATATGTAGTGGGGCATCAACATGGCATAAAAACATTGGTATTAAATCTGGCTCGATCTTTACATCATGAAACATAGACTCAGGGTCCAACACTCAAGAGAGATTTGTCTCAAAGTCTAAACCAACAACCCCTACTCCAATAATATCACTGATTTTTTTACACGGGGCCATGGCTTGCCCTTTTATAATTTTGCAATTATATGGACTTTGAACATGCCAAATCAAGTACAAAATAAATAAGAAAAGATCATGACAATTTGCCATCAAGAGAAATTTTTGCATAACCACCAACTAGTTAAAGAGATTATAGATCTGATCCATAAAGAAATTGCAGATTTTTCTCATTTTCTTCAGAATTGGGCATAATTTAGAAATTTGGAAAATTATATATTTTTAACAAATTTACTTCAAAGAACATCTCATATATCCGAGACCATAGTGAATTTTGGAAAATGACTTGTTTCTTAATCAATTTCTATATTGGGAGAAAACCCCATGTCCGAAAATTTTGAGATTCACCCTCCTATGCATGCAAGTTGAGGAGGAAGTTGGTAGTTTAAAATTTGTTACGAATTTGGGGCTGACTTATTAATTTTCTTTTAAAAAATCATACATGCAAACTAGGTGCTTTTTGACTCATGTGGAACCATGAAAATATCACTATAAACAAAAACAATGTTCAGTTTTCTCGGGAAGTGTGCCAATAAATCAATCTCCAAAGGAGTGCAGGAATTGTACTTGGTGCAAGAACTGAACTAGCTACAACTTTGTTGAGTGCACTTGAACTCACATAATCGTGTACAAGTCACAAATTAAACAGGTCTAGGTGGTGATCCATATACCCATCAATCACATGTATGAGCTCCTCTTTTGATTGCAGAATCTGGTGGAGGAACTTTGGTACCTAGGCACAATTAAGCCTTCATTAATGAAAATTTGATTTAATTCTTATTGAAGCAAAAGAAATATGATAAATAATAAATATTCACCTCATCATGCTCGAATTTAAGATATTTAACCCAATAACGCACAAAATAACAACAATAACCATAAAAACTAAGTAAATGCATGAGAGATTTCAAAGAAAAAAGTTGTATAAAGCTAGACAAAGCAGAAGCCTGACAATGAGCATGGGAGGTAGTACGAGGGCACAAGGAGAAGGGAAATCGGAAAGATAGGCTTTATGGATATAAACATGAATTCATTTAAGGGATGGAGAAATTCCCACTTATATCATTAATCTTTTCTTGCCCTTCAACCAGAAGGGAAGCTCTATTGGCCAAATGGTCGGCTTTAGAGTTAACATTTTTAAGGATATGGAAAAAGGAAGTGTTTAGAGAAGGAGAGGAGGATTCTTTTTATTTGATGATATGAAAGATTAATTGTGTCATCTTTTGTCATTTCTCAAGTAATGAATAGTTATGAAAGAGAAAATGAAAATGATATGTAAAAAATTTCCCAAAATGATAATGTCTCTCACGCTTCAATCTTTGGCTAGAGATACCCTAGAAAGAGGCCATACATTTCTATTTGGTTATTAGATTTCTACCCAAGTCCCCATTAAAATTTAATCATAATAATTCCTTAGGAATTTAGTAGTATCCCTCTCCTCCGGTAAAAACATAAAACAACTAAACAAAAATTGATTAACATGTAAATAGCAATTATGATAAAAATAAAAATTATAATAAAAATGATAATCGAATCAAATTGATGATAAAATAATTTACCATGAGAATAATTTTTCAATAGCCAATACTCATTTTTAAATTAAAAAAATCATCATTTAAAGATTTAAATAAAAGTAAAAAAATCGAACTCTGATCGAGGTGTGGGTCAGCAGTTGGGACAACTTGGGTATAGTAATGATATGTACCTTTGAGACATGTACTGCTGCCCCCCACATGCTCAATACAATGGTTGCGGCGACCCTTGGCATGACTGCATGCAAGGGTGGCGGGAAAGGTGGCAGGGAAGGAGGCGAGGTAAGGTGTAAGGAAAGAACGACAGGCAAGAGAGAAAAGTTGGAGTTTTTGATTGTGGAAGAAGGAGGTGCAACACAAGAATAGGAAGGCAATGGATTTTTTGGCCCCAAGCTTGGAGACGGCCTACAACTGTATACGGGTATGTTTTTCGGCCTTTCTCCTCCATTGTAATGACGTCCTATTTGGGGTTTTGCTGGTGGGAGAGGGAGGAAGTTTGAAGATTACCTCGGGGGTTGAGAATTGCTGGTGGAAATGGGGTAGGCAATTGGTGGAAATTTCCTGGTTCTACATCTATCTCTTGCACGTATTGGGTATTGCATATGGCCAATGTTGTGATGACCTTGTGCTGTCTAGTTCAGAGAACCTGGGTTCCGTAAGTTGAGGTTGGTGTGGGGTTGACCGTAGAAAGCAAGTGGGTGGAGGCAATGAGATGGAAACTGGGGGAAGGGGGGAGCAGCCAACAGGGTGCATAGGAGGCAGGCCCTATAACTGCAGCCAAAGCGAATGTTGGGGTAACGAGAATTCCCACTAGAACTATGGCAATGCCAGGCAATCAGAAGGGAGAGCTGAGTATGAGAAAAATAGTGGCAATGCTAAAATTTCCTGGGGAGATGGGGAAGGGTTATCAATTATTGCTTGGAATTCTGTTGGGGTGAGGGTGGGCTCGCGCGTTTGGCTTTGGAAAGGGGTGGCTTACCCGATTGTGATCGGAAGTTATTGGGTAGGGAGGAGGGGAGTGATAGAGGGATGTTGGAGGTAGAGCCACTCTGGGGACTAGTCTTCCGATTATCCTAACTCTGGTTCTAATAGTGAAAGGATAGAGGAGGAACATGGTGTGGCTCACCTCACTCACAATACAATACAAGGAAGGAACCAAATTATATTAAACTGTTTTAGATTAACAAATTGTCGTTGTCAACAAGTCTCAGGAAATTTTGATATGGCTCGGCCTACGAGAGGTTGTGGACGAGGAAGGTGAGGACAAGCCCCTAGGAAGGATAAAGAGCCAAGTACGTTGGAGCCTTGTAGGGGATGAAAGTCAGTAGAACACCTTATCATTGAAGCTATTGAGGCTTACCATGAGGGTACTGATGAAGGTACTCGAAAGCTCCTAGAAGAATGGGAAGAGGAAATAAAACATAGTAGTGAGACAGAGGAGGATATGGAAAATTGGAGGACCTTAGTCCCAGACCCGGGTAATACCAGAGGAAGAATTACGCAGTTCAAACAGACCCTATACCTCTATTGGTTGATGAAGAGCTTGTTGGGCAAATCTATGGAACAAATCTCAGTAGGAATGACAGTTTCACTCGAGGTATGTCAAGCTACAAGCAAGACCTACATAAAATTCAATTCCAGCTACAAAAGAAAGACATCAGGTTGGATAGAATTGAACGACACATTTCATGCATCCTAGAACTAACTAAGATGCCTGAATCAACAGTTAAGGACCCGACACCTATGGAATCGACCTCGGAGGAGCAGAAGGGCTGGTCACTTCCCCATGTTTACTTTTGTTTTATATGCGAATAGCTTTTAATTTTCATCATGCAAGTATAAGTATAGATAAAAATCTAGAGCATGGACATGAAACATAGACCCATATAGCTTGGTTAGAGAGATTAAAACTCCACTATTTTTGGATGGCTCACAATACGAATAGGTGGTCAAGGGACTTGGCTTCCCTCCAAGGCAAATTAAGGCCACTTACCCAATCTACGTAGTGTAAATTTGCCTTTACTTAATAAAGAATAAAATAATCCTCCCAAACTTATTAAAAAAAAAAATTATTGCACCATACTTGAAATTTCATTCAACAAGGGGAGAGGAGATCTCAAACTCCAACCCTAGCCAACCTATTCTTTTGTTAATAAGTCATGCTTTAATTATGGCAATCAATTGCAACTAAATTGACTTTATTTTCTCTTTCCTATAATCTGACCTTTAATGGCCGCCGATCCTTGAAATTTCTACTCAAAGTGGCTTCACCACTGTAGATGCCTGTGCCTGTTCGGCCTTACATGACTTCTTCCATGAAAACAAATACCGAACATTTGTCGAGCGTTGACCTAATCTTTTACCACCTTAGTTTATTGATGCGAGAGTCCTGAAAGATAGTTCTCGTGTAAATTTGGAAATTTAAATAAAATAATAATAATAAATATTTATTTTTATTATTTAAAGAAAATAAAGTCATTTGGAATTACCGAATCTAGTCTGACTCATTATTATTATTCAACAAAGAACTATAAAAAGCTTTTATTCCTGTCAAATGCCTCTCTGCACCATTACTTGTTTCCTTGAGTCTGAAGAATAAGAAGAAAAACAGTTTTAAAACTTAATGCAAATCCAAAAAATTAAATTAACCTTTACTATTTTGTAGAAGACTAACTGCGAGTAAAAATATTTTCTTTTACTTCAACCCACCGAACTTGAATCATCATTGGAAAGTTAAACCATTGAATGAAATTCCAAAGTGCCAGGACTATCTAGGAATGCCAATATATTATCGGTCTTCCTGCATAAGAACTTGCCATTGCAGATATCTTTCCTCTACATGATCTCTTTTCCACGTTCACAGTTTCTCCAGACAGGCTGCAAGGATTCAACCAACTACATATGTCGAAATTATGGATAGAAGGTTATGAATTCTCAGTTGATCCATTTTCACGAGAAGAAGGTAATGAAGCCAGTCCAATGAAGAAAATATTTGTATACTTTGCATCCCAAAAATTAGTATTTTCTATTGTTTGAAGGTTTTCCGTTGTTCTTAGGTCAGTGAGGGTAACCTTTAGTGCTTCAACAGACATCAAATTTAATAAAAATGGGTTTTGTAGCTTTTTAAATTGTGATTTTCCAGAGGCGTATTGACCCCGAGATGACTGCCTCTGCACATCAGGGTTTTAAAGTGCCTTGCGTACCAACTGGCAAGAAAATGGGAAGAATATTTCAGGGGAAAATGGCAAAATAGATCCTTGTGCACGAAGCTAATTGAATTTGAGAACTAAGAATTACTTACGAGAGGGTTTAACATAGAATCCTTAGGATTCGTTCCCCTGACCTTCACTTCCCTAATGTATAGGGCCAACAGGACAACCTTCGTTTCCCTGACCTTCACTTCCCTAATGTATAGGGCTAACGGGACAACCTTAAATCCATTGAGCGGATTTTCACTTCAGAGAAGGTTTAACATAGAGGCCTGCGGATTGTTTCCCTAGACTTTGACTTCACTAATGTACAGAGGGCCAACAGGAGAACCTTCAATTCGCTGAGCATATAATTGAGGATGTGGGTGTTGGCAACGAATCATCAAAGATAAAAATTACCAGGAACAGAGGGATGTACTTTAGGAAGACCAATTGCAAACTAGTGTCAGTGGAGTGAAAATAATTATTACCAGGAACAGAGGGATGTACTTTAGGAGGATAAATTGCAAACTAGTGTTACTGGAGTGAAAATTATGGTAGAGCAGAGCCATTGATATAGAATGCTTCCAATCCAATCATAGCCAGAAAACTGAACACTAAAAATTGATAAATTATAGTTTGAAACTGCAGTGGATCTATAAATGGCTCATATCAAACCTCAAGTAGCTGAGGGTCCTGGATTGCAGTTACGCTCCTCTGTTGGGTATACGACCAAAGTCCCACATTGACTAGAAGTGGGGAAGATCATGGATATATGGATATATAAGGATGGACAAATATCTCCATTGGTATGAGGCCTTTTGGAGTAAAGCCCAAAAGCAAATCCATGAGGGCTTAGGCCCAAAGTGGTCAATATCATACCATGGTGGAGATATGCGATGTCCAGAGTCCTTACAAGTGGTATCAGAGCCATGCCCCAAAGTTAGCCAAGTGGATGAATCCAAGTTAGCCAAGTGGATGAATCCTCGGAATACGAACGAAGGTGGTGGGCCCCGCTAATATCACGATGGGATCCGTGGATGAGCTCGGTTAGACAGGCAATGTGCTCCATTCTTCATGGACGTGTCCTGGTCCCAACACGGTGCAATGTGCTCCATTCTTCATGGACGTGTCCTGGTCCCAACACGGTGAAGAGAAGTTGACCTGGGATAGAGTGGTCCCAACACGGTGCAATGTGCTCCATTCTTCATGGACGTGTCCTGGTCCCAACACGGTGAAGAGAAGTTGACCTGGGATAGAGCAAGCTCTCGAGGCAGGTGGTGCTCCATGTAAGGCGTGTGCTTCCAACGCATTGGAGCGGAGATTCCTGGTTGGTAGAGTGGATGAGCTTGGTTCCACCTGGTTGGTAGAGTGGATGAGCTTGGTTAGACAGGCAATGTGCTCTGGATTCTTCATGGACGTGTCCTGGTCCCAACACGGTGAAGAGAAGTTCACCTGGGAATGGACGTGTCCTGGTCCCAACACGGTGAAGAGAAGTTCACCTGGGATAGAGCAAGCTCTTGAGGCAGGTGGTGCTCCATGTAAGGCGTGTGCTTCCAACACATTGGAGCGGAGAATCCTGGTTGGTAGAGAGTGGACGGATGGATAATCGTTTGAGGGGAGGCTCAATGGTCCTTTGTTCGAGGGGAAGATTGTTGGGTATACGACCAAAGTCCCACATTGACTAGAAGTGGGGAAGATCATGGATATATGGATATATAAGGATGGACAAATATCTCCATTGGTATGAGGCCTTTTGGGGTAAAGCCCAAAAGCAAATCCACGAGGGCTTAGGCCCAAAGTGGACAATATCATACCATTATGGAGATATGCGATGTCCAGAGTCCTTACATCCTCAAGTTTGGATCATGAAATCCTCATTCCTTCTTTAGGATTCAAATTAGCACCAAATATAGCGCGAATTGCGAGGAAAGACAACGGTAAAAGCACCGGAATACCGTATCGATCCTCCTGACAGTGATCTGGGTGATCTATGGTGGAAAACCAGATCGGTGGGCAGATTTACATTGTAATAAAAGCTTACGAAGGACTGTACAACTACATAATCGGTGGATCCCATATTTGAATCCTTGCTGCCGGAATCGCCTTTAGCAAACGCAAAATCTAACCAGCCGAGAGCACGGACAAACCCTTCACCAACACTGAACCCGGGAGAAGCATCAAGCTCTAAGCAGGGGATGTGGCTACTCTGCGCAAGCTCTCATCTGTACAAGAAACTTGTTGGACATTTTTACTTCTGTTTGGGATGGATAAATACCAAAACCATACAATATAAAACACAGAGGCTATGCTCTGTTTCCTTACACCAGGATCTTTTACTCAGAGAAGTCTTTTAAAAAATAATTATACAGGACAGAGTATTTCACCACCATAAAATTTCCATTCATTAAACAAAAACATTTACATATTCATCCTCTTTCACTCAGAGGGATTCACCAAAACATTTTCACATAAGTTACTCTGCCTCCTATGAAATTTTACACCTCTATGTGTAAATATTTCATTTACATTCACTGCTGTGTGAAAACAAAACTTACAGGGAGTTACAAATTTACCTTTTCACCTGTGTGAAACAACTCATGGATTTGAAACAAAACAACCCACTGGTTTTCATTTACTTCTCCTCTTCCTGCACTGCTGTGCAATTTTTACTTCTTACATTACCAGGACAAAATAAATTCTTTTCACTGCTGCTGCATTTTCCTTTTACATTTCAAACCAAAACATTTTTGCACATCTGTGCGTCCCTTGCAATACAAAAGTTAAACTCCATCTCCATTCACTGCTGCGAAATCACATTCCATTTTTACTGGTGGTGCTGCGGACCACAGTTTCGTTTCACAGTGTGGAATTACATGATAATTTTCAATCCCCGTGGGTTTTCTTTTTCACATAACAAAAAACATTTTTGGTCAACGCTTATATTAAAACATATATAAAAAATACTTACGCCCATACTTTTATTTACTTCGCCGTATGTGATATTAAAGACCTTACCCAAAAACATATAACATATCATTAATATAGCGTATGGGATGGTCCACGCCTAATTGAATTTTAACAGGCCCCGTACGTGTACTGTGAAGTCTTTAACCGGCAGACAGCTTCTAGGAGATCGAACGGCGAAGAGCGAGCATCCTTAATCAAACGGATATCGAACAGGGTAAGTTGGGTGAAAGATACCTTCCGATGGATGTGACTTGCTGATGTCAGGCCAGCATCACTGCTGGACAGTTGTCAGCTCCAGATTGCATCGGAGCTCGATGCATGGAAACTACTTCACGCTGAACGGTGGTGCGATATGAGACCGGCTGGTTTTGATTTACTACGTGGTTTTCTGCCCTGTTGACTGCTGACCGCGCAGGGTTGGTGAAATTATAATTTTAACACTCCCCTTTAATTTCCCCTGCTGGGCATTCAGTCATACCCAGACACTTCCTCAAAAATTCAAAGCTTTTCTGATCCAGTGGCTTTTTCAAGATGTCTGCAACCTGTTCTTGTGTCCTGCAATGTTCTAGGACGATTTCTCCATTGTTCACTAATTCTCTGATGTAGTGAAACCTTGTATCAATGTGTTTCGTTCTCTTATGAAACACTGAATTCTTCGACAGTGCAATAGCTGAGCTATTGTCGCAAAATATCACTGTCGCTTTTGCCTGCTCTTGGCCTAAGCTTCTCAACATCCTTCTCATCCAAACCGATTGACATGCTGCTGCTGTAGCTGCCACATATTCAGCCTCTGCTGTAGACAATGCTACGATGGACTGCTTCTTAGAAGCCCATGAAATGGCTCCTGAACCCATATGGAAAACATAACCGGAAGTGCTCTTCCGATCATCAACACTTCCAGCCCAATCACTATCTGTGTATCCAAACAAATCTGAATGTTCTGAGACATTATATAAAATTCCAAACATTTTGGTACCTTTGACATACCTCAAAATTCTTTTCGCTGCCTGCCAATGTGCCTCCTTTGGCCTCTCCATGAATCTGGAAATTAA
>APFE030163830.1:83423-104797 GCA_000404065.3 Pinus taeda
TACAGGGAGTTACAGATTTACCTTTTCACCTGTGTGAAACAACTCATGGATTTGAAACAAAACAACCCACTGGTTTTCATTTACTTCTCCTCTTCCTGCACTGCTGTGCAATTTTTACTTCTTACATTACCAGGACAAAATAAATTCTTTTCACTGCTGCTGCATTTTCCTTTTACATTTCAAACCAAAACATTTTTGCACATCTGTGCGTCCCTTGCAATACAAAATTTAAACTCCATCTCCATTCACTGCTGCGAAATCACATTCCATTTTTACTGGTGGTGCTGCGGACCACAGTTTCGTTTCACAGTGTGGAATTACATGATAATTTTCAATCCCCGTGGGTTTTCTTTTTCACATAACAAAAAACATTTTTGGTCAACGGTTATATTAAAACATATATAAAAAATACTTACGCCCATACTTTTATTTACTTCGTCGTATGTGATATTAAAGACCTTACCCAAAAACATATAACATATCATTAATATAGCGTATGGGATGGTCCACGCCTAATTGAATTTTAACAGGCCCCGTACGTGTACTGTGAAGTCTTTAACCGGCAGACAGCTTCCAGGAGATCGAACGGCGGAGAGCGAGCATCCTCAATCAAACGGATATCGGACAGGGTAAGTTGGGTGAAAGATACCTTCCGATGGATGTGACTTGCTGATGTCAGGCCAACATCACTGCTGGACAGTTGTCAGCTCCAGATTGCATCGGAGCTCGATGCACGGAAACTACTTCACGCTGAAGGGTGGTGCGATATGAGACCGGCTGGTTTTGATTTACTACGTGGTTTTCTGCCCTGTTGACTGCTGACCGCGCGGGGTTGGTGAAATTATAATTTTAACAAAACTCAATAAGCAGACGAAGAAACCGCTGCGTTCACCCTTGCCACGTGGTCTACACGGTTTATGCAAACTGATTCGGAGACGAAAAATCTTGAGGCTAGCCCATCACCATAAAAGAAGTTGATTTATGCCGGCAGAGTTGTTTCGACATGAAAATTGACGAAGTTACATTCACCATGAAGAAACGTCATCACATAATTACTTAAATTCTAAGCATTTCAAAAGTATTGCTTCAAGATTTGAGATGTTGTGCTTTTATTGATAAGTTATGTCTTTAACAAGTTTTATTTTAGATTGTTTTCAGTTTCGTCAAGGTTTTCTTTTGCAGGAAGACTGTACAGAAGAATGGAAAAGCCATAACATTTTTTTAGTAAAATAACCATATTATCCAGTAAAGATATAACAAAATCATCATGCGCATTATTTGTATAGATTTTTAGCAAAAGAAATGCGAGTTCCTTTTTTGGCATTTAGATTTCTAGCCCCACACGTACACAAAGCTCTGAGAACTGTAATTCTTTACATCAAAAAATTGAAGAACCGCTGAGGCTTTCTTCATCGTCGGAAGAGGAAGAAGCAGAATCCAAGAAGATATCACTACAAATCTCCGCATAAAAATGGCTCAGCAAATCCCTGTAAAAGGGAGACGTGATATTTTAGTAACAATACAGCAATTCTTCCACATCCATAAGATCGTTCACATTCTTGTCCTCAGCAACCATCTTTATGACATAGTTTCGAAACTGCTTGCACGCATCCTCGACTGCCGCAACGGACCTCGATCTCGCGACCTTAAGCGGCGCCTCACCTTCGATTTTCGGCCTCTCAAATTCCATCGCATAGATCGCTTGCTTCAGAGACGATGCGGACCTAAGCGAAGTATTATTGTCAATTGTGCCATGTTGCTCATGAATTTTACCGCCATGAACAAGAGCTTCCATATTCGAGAGTAGCGTTTCATGACTTGAAACTGAACCTGAGAATTCGGCACTGGACCAGTGAATTGGCATCAGAGATATGTGCAATCTTGAGGCTTAAACCTTCTCGACTGCTCTTATAGCAACTTCAACTTCCCTCTGATTAATTATATGAGATCAGAGGTTTGGGCTGAAGTCGTTTTACTTGTAGTAATCTCCCTAATTCTTTGGTTTTGTTGTAGGACTTTCTCGATCTCCCTAATTCTTTGGTTGGTTGTGTTGTACGACTTTCTCAATCTCCCTAATTCTTTTGTTGGTTTTGTCGTACGACTTTCTTAATCTTTCTGATTCTTTGGTTGTGTTGCACGATTTTGTTTTGACACAATAATAAGAATACCAGTGAGACTGCTGTAAATGTATCCCAAACACTATATATATATACATACAGGATAATATTTAAATGAGAGGAAATTGATTAGTGAGCCTTATTTGTAAATATGGATTAATTTTTTTATTATTAAAAATATTATTTTAATTTATTATTATTAATTAAAAATATTATATATATTTTAAATTATGTTTGAAAATATATATGATGATGATGGTAGTTAACGTCCAATGAAACCAAATTGGTCTATCGGACTTATAATTTTTTTAGTTTTTAATTATTTGGCTCATCGTCTTTCTTGGCTGTAGCTTTCTTTATTTTTTTTCTATGGTCTTCCAACTTCCTTTATCTTGCATCTCCTTCATTTCTTCTAGTTCTTGGGACATTGGTGTCTTAGCTTTGTGATCTATTGTGTTTGTCCTTTTGAAGATAGTCGGAGAAGAAGTTTGGTCTAGGAGATATGTTTTGCTGTTAAATGAAGATTTATTTTGTACAGTGTTTGAATCCTCATAACTGTTGATTTGTTGGGTGGGGCTTTCTCCCTGCTTGTCTTGAGAGTTGTTTCTTTCTTGCCCGATTCTCTGTGATTCAGAGTTTTCTCTAGAGTATTCTTCTTTGATGACAATGTAGTGTTCTTTTTGTGCTCCTTCCCACCATGTAGATCTGTGGTGGTTTGTTTTAGCAGAATTTTTCTAGGAGGCTTTTGGGCAATTTTTGGCTAGATGGCCTGTCTCAAAGCAGGGTAGACATCTGAAGAGGACATTTTCATAATCGAGTTTCTGGTTCCACACATAGTCTTTACTTGTTAGGTTTATTTCAGCTGGAAATCCGGGGCTGAAGTCCATTTCCACACAGATGCGTGCATAGGTGGTCCTAGCATATTCTTTTGTTTCTGGGCACCTGCACTAAAATTTCCCAATTGCATTTCCAATGTCTTTTAGCGAGGAGAGATTCAAGAGATGCAATCTCTGGAATCATAAACATATCTAAATTTAATTTTAAAAAATCATTATATATATATTTTAAAGAATTGACTAAATATTTTTATCACATCATGATATCATGATCTTATTTTTTATTAAAATGTATTTTTAATTATCCATTTTTTAGCAAGAAAAAACCATATGTTTTATATTATAATTAAAACAGTACATACATATGAAGGACAAATCGTCCTCATAGATCCTGGGATATCCACAATTTGACTACATAGAGGAGTAAATACTCATCATACAGATATCTGAAAGTTTCTGCTAAATATAAAACAATGTCTATGAATACCTACATTAAAGTAGCCTGTCCTCTTTCTTTTTTATACAAAACTAAATACAAAAAATGTACAAAACTTTAACAAAAATACAAATATTTTCAATGAACTTATCTGCATTGATGTTCTGCGCTTTTGTGGTGATCTTCAATGGTCTATCCCGGGAGCTTGAGGTTTTCTACTTATGTCTTGACTGATCCTATTTTTATCGAGATATACATGCCATTTTCTATGGCTATTAATTTTTTATTTGACAATTCATCCGCTAACTTGTTGTGAGCTTGAGGTTTTCTACTTATGTCTTGACTGATCCTATTTTTATCGAGATATACATGCCATTTTCTATGGCTATTAATTTTTTATTTGACAATTCATCCGCTAACTTGTTGTGACCCTGCTAATATGTTGAACGGAGGGACGCTGAAGAGTATTCCACATGCTTTTTGTATGCCTCACCCATCGTGTAGAGAATTTTTGCAGGATGTTATTCTTCCCCTTAACATGATCTATCATATATTTGGAATCCCCATAAATTTGTATTTGAGGGATATCCAATAATAAACCATAGTAGACCTCATAAAGTTATATCTTGTGCTTTCATACTTGTTCCCTCTCCCACAAACCTGTAAATCTGGAACTCTTGTTCTTCTGATAGCTTTATCCAGATTCAGCACCCACATCTTCCTCCTTGAGCTACCCCATCAAAAAACCCCGCCAGATAGTTGGTGATCTTTGCCAATAACTGTGAAACCATCAATATTCCACACTTTGTAGTTTCCTTCGGGCATATTTTGAAATAGCAATCCGACACCTTGATCAATTCCTGTTATCTTCTTTTTACCAGCCCATGTTATGCAATCCCCTTTACTGTCATAACATATCCCCGCCTTTTTTAGTGTTTTAACAAACTGTATCCAATCCAATCCCCGCTTCTTTTAGCGTTTTAACAAACTATATCCAATCCAATATGTATTGACCAGAGTCAAGCCAAATTAGAATGCTACCCTTCTAGTCACTGATCAGCTGGCTGAGGATATAAATGCCTCTTCTATTCAGATAGTGTACCAGTTCCACTGTCCCCGGTGGCACCTCTCTTGTCCTGTTTTTTCCCGACATAATTGTATTAACAGATCCAAAAGACCACAAATTTTTTTGAAAGAAGTTGCACGTGACAATTTGCCGTGTCAAAGAAGTACAACGACGTTCTCTTGTTGTGTCGAGCCGGATCTCAAATTGACGGAAAATCTTTTTAATTTTCAGACGTATTTGACAGGTTACAAAAAAAATTCAAAAGTCAAAAGCATAAATTTAAACTTACTTCAATTTTTATTAAGATTTTATTTTAGCTAATTCCCTTTTATTTTTAAGAGTTATTATTAGTAAATTATATAATTTGATTGTGAATTTTGTTTTTTTAACTAGTGTTATTTTAAAGGTTAAATATTATTTTCATAATTATTTAGGATGGTTAGTTTAATGGGTTAACATTAAATTGTGAAAGCATTTTTGTTATTAAAAAATAATCCGTTTAATTTTGATTTTGATAATGTTTTTCAGATTAATCATATAATATGTTGTTAGTTTACCTTTTGAACAATCTAATATGGTTCATCTTCACCTTTGTCCTTAAGATGAACCAGATTAGATGGTTAGCAACTTAGATCAACAATTTATGATGTGATTAATCAGAAAACCATTATCAAAATCAATATGGATCATAAAAGTCTAAATTTAAGGGTTTAATTCTTTTGACATTTCATAAACCACATAGAAAAAATATTATTAAATTATATAATTTGATATTTTTAAAAATTTTCTATTAATTTATTGAAAAACTTAGAAAAATTATTAAAATCACAAAACTTTTGAAATGGTAAAGTTTGTACACATGTAATTGTCATGTTTTTTTTAATAATAATAATCATAGTTATAAATTCAAAAATTATTTCGAGAACAAAAACAGTCACTTTTTTCGGTCTAAATAAATGTAACTAATGCAAATGTTTAAATTAGAATAATTTTTTAATACCATACTCATTTTTAAATTTTAAAAATATATATATATATAAACAGAAAACAAAAAAATACAAAAAAAACCCGCACGGTGGTTAAATCATTCAACACGCGGAGAGGAGATCTCAAAGTCCAACCCTAGCCAACCGATTATTTTGATGACAAGCCATGCTTTAATTATGGCGATAAATTGCAGCTAATTTGACTTTATTTTCTCTTTCCTATAATCTGACCTTTAATGGCGGCCAATCGGACCTTTAATTACGGTGACAAATGGCAATTAATTTGACTGTATTTTCTCTTTCGTATAATCTGACCTTTGTTGGCTACCGATCCTTGACATTTCTGTTCAAAGCAAGTGGCTTTACAACGGTCGATGCCTAAGTGCTTTAATTATGGCGATAAATTGCAACTAATTTGACTTTATTTTCTCTTTCCTATAATCTCACCTTTAATGGCTACACATTTGTGTTCAGAGCAAGTGACTTTACAACTGTAGATGCCCAAGTGTTTGTCGTGCGTAACGGGACTTGAAAATAAATACGGAACATCTGTCGTGCATAGAGGGAAGTAAAAAAAGGCAGGCAGTGCGCACCATGATGCTGGAGCATCGTGCCCGCTATTCGAATCCTAAATGTTGAAACTCCCCACAAATGATACCTAAATGATAATCGTATTCACTACGGTTTGGAATTTGTTTCTATTAAAAATAAAGCATTAATAAGAAATCTTTTAGATGTGGGAGCATTTACTTTTTAATTTTAGATTTAGATTTAATGATGTATAGTTAACCAATTTTCATATATTTTTAAATTCGGAAGAGTTTAATTAATAAATATTGTTGGTTGTTGTTGTTGTGTTTTTTTTTTTTTTTTTTAAATATAATAATTAATATAGTTATATTTTAATTATCTGTGCTTGGTAGATAAGGGTTAAATGGATTTAGGCTCGTTTAATTTACCTCTTTAAATAGACTATTCCAAATGAATACTATGAATTATTATTGGGCTAGAGAGCGTCTCTCGGTGTAAAGGTTTTATGTTTAAAGTAGCCTAGATCCATTTTAACCCCATATCTATCAAGCATTGAGAGGAATCAAATATTTTGGGGCGAAAACCTTCTTCAAGTTTTGCACTCAAAAAAGAGGTTTGCACCTGAAGAGATTTGATCCCTCTCATCACTTAATACATCCGGGGTTAAGATGGATCTAGGTCGGTTTTTATATACACACATACCATATATAGGTTAGATCTCTCTCTCTCTCTCTTGTCACCCTTTCTCTCTCCCCACCTTTCTCTCTTTTATGTATTTCTTCTTCCCTCCCTCTCTTTCCCCCTCCAAATCCATCTCTCTCTCTCTCTCTGAGTCACTATGTCCCTCCCTATCTCCTTCTCTATCTCCCCTTTTCTCCCCCCTAATTCGTCTCCATGTCTCCCTCTCTCTCTCCCCCTTTCCCTCTCCCTCTCCCTCTCCTCTCCTTCTCTCTCTCTCTTCCCTCATCTCCTCTCTTACTTGCTCTCTCTCCAACTCTCCCTTGTCATTCACTCTCTCTCTCCACCTCTATCTCTTTGTCTTTGATCTTCCTCCTCTCTCCCCCCCTCCAACTTTGTCTCTCTCCCCCTCCCTCTCTCCTTCTCTCTCTCTATTCCTCTCTCTCTTCCTTCCTCTCTCTCCCTTTCTCTCTTGCATTAAGTTCCATTGTAAATAAATCAGACCAAGGTCACGGGACATGTATTCCAAGATGAATAAGGGGGAAAACATCATATTGGGGGTCACTTATGAGGGGAAAACATCACATTGGGGTCACTTGTGGTTAGTTATTTCTTGACTATGGAAATTGGCATTAGAAAAGGAAAAAGACAATAAATAACAATTAATTAAAGAAATAAAGGAAGATAGGAGAAAAGGAAGATGAAGAGACAAGAATATACATGCAAGAGAAAATAAAGGAAATTGAAGGGGAAAAAAAAGTTGAGAGAGAACATTCAATGGCTCTCTAAGTCACTTGTCACTACTCTGAGCTACTCTTCATCATTCTTGATCACTCTTGGCCACATTCTAGCATTCAGCTAGACATTGAAGCATTCTCACTTGGACTTCGAGAGAGGCAGAGCACTTTAACACAAGCAAGCAAGCAAAGGAATTCATGGGAAACAAAAAAGGTTGGAAAAGCAACTACAACAGAAGGGCATTGTAAGTAACATGTTGCATGTGTGATTTCCTTGTTGAGATTTGGATGCAAGGTAATTACATTTGGTTTATTAGTTATTTTTTTGTCATTGGCATGGGATTTGCTTGGATTGGCAATGTTTTTAGCTTTGCCTTGCCATTTCCTGGATAAACATGATGCAGTGTGTTTCTTTTTTTGGTTAAGTTGTGTATTTCCGGTAGATTTTGGATCTTGGTTGAGGTGTTCTAAGCAAAATTCCCAAGGGACGAGGGTGTAGATGGGTTTCTCCTGGAACTCTTGACAGGTGGGTGGAGACAAGAAAATTCTTCTGGGTATGGTGAAGAAAGTCCGAGGCATCCAAGCTTGGTTAGTTTTGGTGATTTTTGGGCTAGTTTAAGTGACATCACTATGGTTGAGGGTTAAGGTGGTTTAACCTCTGGAAGCCCTGGTTGGGGTTGTCCCAGTTTATCCCATTTGATCCCACATTCATGCTTGGAATATGGCACGAGGGTGATTGGTTGAAAGAGAGATTTGGTTCAACCCAATCTATGGTCGAGTGGTACATGGAAGTCCATGACTTGGTTGGATTTATGTATATGTTATTATGTGTTATTTTTTAATGAGATCAATGAGAACATGTATTGTTTTATGTTTATTTTATGACTAGTTTGTCATGGATTCATTATGGTTAAATGTTGGTTATAAGCATGGTACATTCACGTTGTATGATTTTCTCTTATTATGGATATTGTTGATGACTTTATAAGTTATTTAATGGTTATAGGAATGCATGAGCTAACTAGTGTTTGATGCAACTAGTTTGAGAGGGAAGTGAGCCTTCTTGATGATTCTCCGATGAAGCTAAGGAAACAGTGAGCAAATATGCATTCATGACCTATAGTTACTATGTTTTTCATGTGTTTATCTAAATGTTTATCATGTGTTTGGCATGTTTGGGCAAGATCTAAGCTTAAGTATAGATTATACAAACATATCATCATCATAGAATGGATTCTAGCAAGTTATGGGTCATTCTAGGTAGCTAGTTTGTAGCTAGCCCTGAAGATCTGGAACAAGGCTTATAGCCATAGTCTTTTTACTAAGAAATATTGGTTGTATCACACAAAGGAAGGCATGTGTGTTCTCTTGGAGCCTTCCGGCCACATGCACAACTTGGCATGTGTGCGCATGTTTGTAAAGTTAGGTAAGAAGATAGTTCCAACTCAGGATAAGATCATCAGTAGATGTTTTCTGACATCTAGGTTGTGTGGTGTCTCTAGGAGGTAACTTTAAGTTTTAGGATGGTAGAACCCATTTCCATAACTGGAACATGGATGTTGGGTCATGCATAGGAAATCACATCTCATGTTTACCCTAGTGAACTTGTAAAAGTGAGTAAATGTGGGGTGGGGTGTTACATCTCCCACCTCCCTTTATCTCTCCCTCCATCTCTCTCTCTCTCTTTCTCTCTACCCTCCAACTCTGTCACTATCTCCCTTCCTCTCTCCTCCTCTCTCTCCCCCCTCCATCTCTATGTCTCCCTCTATCTCTTCCCTTTCTCTCCATGTTTCTCTCCTTGATCCATGGGATAAAAGATATGCCACTAAACCCTAATTTCCTCTCCCACTTAGCTAGGGCTGGCTATGGAATCAGAGGCATCTGAGCAGGGGAGGCCTAAGGGAGGTCATTTCAGCAAGTATGAGGCTATTCCAACTCATAAACATCATTCCTCCATCATTTTTCAAGAAGTCATTCCAAGGGACAAATCATTTGCCACACATAGGGCTAGTTTTTCTTCAAAGTATGTTTCCAACCAAACAGTGATGAATTTTACAAAACCAAGAGAGGTTTTTGTCCATAATAGTCCAAGGATGGAAAACCTCCTTCAGTTTGTACACAGGTGTTATGGTGTTCGCGAAATGGAAATAATACAGTTGCTACAAGAAGGTTGTTGCACTTCTGGGGTGACCTTGGGAAAATCATTTTTTCTTCTAGATGGAGTGTCCAAATAACTTGTTTGATGTTTCAAATGATAACTAGGCAGAAACATATTTCCCATGAGCTATCATGAACTCAATTTGGAGTTGAGTAAGACCAGCAAATGTTTCCTACAAGAGAACATTTCATTTTTGCATCCTCATTTTGCACTTTTTGACCAGTATTGGGAGAATAAATATTTGGAGGGTCAAATAAATTCTATTGTGTAAAATGAAGGTATATTTAGAAACTAGACAGAACAAGCTTTCCAATGAGCTATTCTGTGCTCAATTTGGAGAGCGATAAGGTAGTCAAAATCAACCTTCACGTTGGAAGGCGCGTTCTAAACTTGGAGGGTGTGTTTGCCTAAAATTTTTGTGCATTTCCTAAGGGCGTTGTGCGCTTGTAAAGAGAGGGCATGTTTGCCCAGAAACTTCCAAAGGTATCCCACATAGCACAACATCTTCTCCAAACTTTAAAATTTGCCACCAAGGTGCTCCAGCAAGCAAGTAGGTCTAAATTACATTGTTCCTTTCCTTCACAATTTATTTTTATGGTGTTTCATTTGTTTTGGAGTCATACTAAATTTAAAACCCTAGTAACCTAATTCCACTCCCAAAAATCATTTCCTAGCATCCAAAACTCATTTCCTAGCATTCCACTACCATTTCTATATTTCATAACTACCCCTGTCACCTCCCCATTCCCATCTCCTCAATTTCCTCACATCCTTCCATACTCCCAACACCTACATTCCATTTCATCATTTCCCTAGGGTTTGACTCCAATAACCCATGGCTGAAGAAGAAAACATAGGTCGGAGTGAGGAAGAAAGACAAGAGAGGAGGCTATCTAAGAAAAGGGGGAGAATCATTAGACATGATCCAACCAATAACAGAGAACTCATGGCATCTCCCACCACTGTGACAAGCTTTAAACATATGGGTTGTTTTGAGTTTTGTGAGAAAGTGGAAAGGATCCAACATCATCCTATGTTGACCAGATTATTCATCACCAACCTCCATGATAGCTAGGTAACCCTTGCTAGTGTCACCTTCACTATATCTCCTGCCATCATAGCAGATGCCTCTAGGATCCCAAATATGGGGGGAAAATGGTTTAAACAAGGAGAATTGGATCATTTTTATTATGAGCCATATCTTAAACCAAGATACAAGAATGAGAGAAAGAGGATATTTCCTTTCTCTTACCTCCTAGATAGATATATTCCCATGATGAAAATCATCATGAGGTACTTAAAACGTGAGGGTAGGTTTTCCAGACTCTATTCCTATCATATTCAGCTACTCATGCATTTTACAAGAGTCAAAATGCTCAATCTGCCCTACTATCTTTACTGGGACATTGACAAGATGTCGTTCATTACCCAAAGGAAGGATTATGATCATCAAATGTAGAGCATATTTCATCACTCCCTCATCAAGATGATAGTCCTACACCACCTTTATGAGCTTAACATTTCATGGGACACTTTCATATCTAATGAGATTTTTATAGTCCCACCTATTAAGCATGGCCAAGAAGCACCTTCATCTTCTTATCCATCCACCGCCATTCCTCCACCTCAGCCCATACATAATCCATATTCATCTAATGAGTTAGCCACACCATCACCTTCATCATCACCATCCCATGAGCCTATTCATTCACCTGGCAGAGTTGAAGGCAGTGAGCAAGAAAATATTGAGCATGGTGAGAGTAGCAAGCCCAAAGAGGTTGGTCTCGGTACCTTGACACATAATTATCATAGAGGGCATAGAAAAGTGTTTTCCCCATAGATTGTGCGAGGGGCCTTGCCTTCTTCATCAACAAAAAAGGTACAAAAGGGTAAGCAAAAGGTTATAGAGGCAGAGATCCAGCAGCAGGAGGAGGACCTCCATGAGACAGAGCATGGTTTTCAATTAGTTGACCCAAGTGAGCATGATGACAGTGAGAACATAGCCATTATTTTCAAGGAGAATAATGCACTCATAGGGGAGCTCTAGGTCAACTTGCAAAGGGCCAAATACATTATCTCATACTATGAGTAGGAGAACAGGAAATTTGAGGTAAAAAATGAGCTCATGGAGATTTAGCTCATCAAAGCAAAGAGAGAGGTTGAAAAGGCTAAGGCCTTACTTGATGAGGCATATAGACAATATGGTGAACATCTTGATGAACATGTGCCAAGAAGAAGGCCAAGGAATAGAGGCCTAAAGAGAGATTTGGAGCTAGAAAAGCGAAGGGAAGCAGAACTACCCATGAGCTCACCCTAAATGAGCAATTTGCCAAAATGGTAAATGAGAATCAGGAACATTGGTTTGAGAGGGTGAACACTCATTTTGAGGGCCTATTAGACAAGGCCAAAATGGATATTGATATTCAGAGAAGGATGGCTAAGTACTATGCCATGAGAATTAAAATTCCAAGAGCCAAGCTCAAAAGAGCTCATGTAAAAATTGAAGCCTTGGCCAAGCAAGAGGAGAAAATAAGGCTAGATATTGTTTTCAAGGCATAACTCCATGCCTCAAATATATGATCAACCATCAGATCACTAATTTTGATCATTTTTTACCAAGTTTTGCAAGTTATAATTTTTTGTGTTTTTAAAGTATTTTCAACATAGTCAATATGTCAAACGCGCAACACCTAGGGTGTTGCGCTCTTTTTTGAGGTATCTGATGGACAAAAGGCCAACATTTTTGGATTCAGAGTGATGAGGACATGCACCCTATGCGTTTTCTAAGCATTTGGAGAGAAAAAAGTCAGCCAAAAAGGTCAAAAACCACCAAAAAACCACCTTCCTGCCTCATTTATGGCTTGGGCGTTGCACGTTTACTATTCTTGGGAGATTGCGTTTTTTATAGTGAAAATGAGCTACAAATTGAAAAATGAAGACATATATAGAAAGTAGACTTTAAGGGCTTTCCAACAAGAAATATTGAAACAAATTTGGACACCAGTAAGGAACCCAAAAGCAGTTCTAAACTTCAAGGGCGCGTTTGACATTGAAAGGGCGCGTTTGATAGTCTTCTCCAATTTTCACTGTTTCTCTCCAAATTGACTTTCACCTTTGGGAAATTTATTTTGTAATCATTTAATTGATCAAGATGATGTAATTATTATGTCTTTTACTATTATCTAGGGTAAATACGTCAGTCAAATAACCTACATGGCATGTAATGAATTAGTTTGCTGGAGTTAGGGATGAGACACTTTGACCACCCTACGCTCTAGCTATCAGTTTAGCGTTTCTTGCAATTGCCCCTTCTCTCATGGATTCGACCCTTGAGGCTAGGATGAGTCAGTTTGAGGCCTATATTATGTATTTTCTTAATCATTTTACAGGTTGGACTCTCTTGGATGTTGTAATAGCTTTCAAACTTTGGCATGGAATTTATTGCATGAAGTTGTAGCTATTTTGCTAGGATTCCCGTGGCATGGTAATTTGATCTTATTTCTTCTTTTGTTTCATATGTATGGATGTTTTGTACCTCTCATGGTCCATTTCACTCTATGATATGTTGATTTTCAAGGTGTGATAATCAGAATTCATCTTTGTATGCTCTGTTTTGGAAAAATCATTATATATTGTTTCATTTCTTCAGTTTAAAAAGAATTCATGACCCTCATGCTCTTTTTAGCATATCACTAGTATAAACCATCTCATCACTATACTACTGAGTTTAAATTACCTTGCCTACCTTGCCCCATCAAATGTCTACAATTTAGATTCACTTTTCCCTGACCTAGTTCATTCTCTAACCTAATTCTCTCATCCTTGTGACTACCCAACCAAAATCAAATCAAACAACCCTCTACACTTTACATCTAGCCTAAAATCCTAATCTATCTAGCCCTCTTGGCTGTGATCCTTTGGAAAGAGCCCCTCCAGCTTGGTAGGGCTAGCTACCAAATCAAAATATTGGTTTGTGGTTACCTCAGCTGGACTCTTCCTTAGCTTTGGAGATCTGGAGGAGTGATAACATAGTGTACAGATTCCATGTGGCAGTTCATACGATGATGTCATGTTAACATCATCTACTAACCTAACTTTATGGGTGCCAATCAAGAATTGACAAGTGGTGCGATGCTATTGGTTTGGAGATTCATGAGATGGGCCAATCCTGGGCCACCATGTGGGCTAATCAGAGGATGCCATGTGGCCCAATGAGAGGCAACCATGTGGCCTTGGGATTGGTGCCAAAAATTGGTTTGACTAACCAACAAACCTTCATAGGAATCGAATGCATGGCTTCCCAAATGCACAATGGACAACTGATCTATAGGTGTTTGTTGTTATACATAGTGGGAAACTTACATTTATTTTTGAATGTGTCGACGATTGTGGGAGAGGTTTGGGCCTGCAGGTGCGCCCAAATGGCCCAACGCCAAGTTCCTATTAGGTAACATGACCACTGGTAAAGGCATTCAATATGAGTGTGAAGGTTAAGTGTTGACCTATAGTTTCTTATTATCCGACGTAACCACCAGTGGAAGCAAAGGGGACAGGGCACGTGGTACCCTGCCCATGCCTTAGGCCCAGGTTATATTAATAACACGAGACTGGGAGTTGGGCTAGGGAGGGCACGTGTCCTTTTTCCCATGCCCCTCGGATACATGTGGCGCATAGAACCACCAGCCTGGGAATTGGAGGGGGCATCGACCTCTAATTTTTTTTGTTTAATATTTATGACAAAGTGGAAATCCCATTGAGAATCATGGATCGAACCTCAAACATCCAGGTTCCAAAATGAATGCCACACCAATACACTAAATAGTCACTTTGTTTCCAATTTTTCAAAGTGGGATAGTTTGTAGAGCTATTTGCATACAGTTCGAAGAAGGAGGCCAATCTTGGCCATTTTTCAGCCTTTTAAGCCCAAGAAGAGCCTACACAGGGACTTTTTGGAATTCTAGACACAATGACGGTGTTATTTTTGCAAAATTAAGACTTGTATGTTGATGCAATTGAGAATTTGAGGATATAATAAAAAGGCCACCATTGGAAGCTGGACCTAGAGACTATTGAAACATGCAACAAATAACTTAGATGCAATTAACTTGTGTGACATGGCTTGTGTCACCCAGTTTAGTTAGTAAATTCGAGTTGGGGGAGTTAGAGTTTAGTTAAGCATGTGTGATTTATAATATGTAGCGATCAAGGTCAGTTATATCAAGTTGTTTTCGGTTAAAATAGTTCCAACTATTAGAGGTATTATTCCTTAAGAAACCAATTTTCTGGCTGTAGGGAAATTTTGCTTAAGACATTAATAAATATCACTTACTGTCACTTATTGTTTGTTGTGTTCTCAAATGAAGGACCTAGAAAACTTGGTCTAACTCTTAATACATGTATGACCATAACATCTCAAAATGCCATTTGTTGCTAGATATAAGTGATGAATGAAGAAATTTTGAAGGGGAAGTTAAAGTTAATATGCCGATCTTTCATAGAAACTACTATCTGTAACTTAGAGGAATTATGATAATGAGAATGGAATCATAGACAACATGTTGATCTTTCATAAAAACTATTATCTATAATTTAGAAAGGAAGTGAGGTCTTCAACTATAGGAGCGCTCTTTTAAGGAATTTTAACCTTATCTACATAACTAAATAAAGACTTGTTGCTTCATTGCTATACTTGAAAAGAAAAAATAGCATGACACATGACATAGAAGCTTACAAAATTATATGCAACAACTCATGGAAACTTCTGATTCTTTCATTAATCAACGATGATATCAGGAATACAGTAGCCTAGTCTCCGGTTCTCCAAAGTTCGAACAACCAACCCTTTCTCTATAAATTTTCCTCCCTTTATACATTTTTGAAACAATTTCTAACCTTCGAAACTGTCAAACTACTAAACTGCTTCTTAACTATCAGAATTAAAAACTATTACAGGATTTTACAGAGGTAAAAAGACACCTCAAATAATATGAAATAACATGAAAATAACTGAACTTCGAACATGACATTAACCGCTAGCTTGCTTCGTTAATCCGATGCCTTTGTAAATACCCTAATGATGTTTAATTCACTTTAGTCGTAATTAACTGTGTTGACTTGTGTAAACCTAGGCTTATGCATGTATCGGGACCTGTGCCTTTAATGATCTCCGAGTCAAACTTTAAAGCCATAATGGTTAAGGCCCCTTTCATAAATCCTTATGTGGAATGATTTATTAAACCCAATATAAACTAATCCTTAATCACATTCACTTATTGGGACTCAATCCACCCTTTTAAACTTCAATATCCTTTTATCCACCCAAATATATATATATATGCCTGCTTAAGTCACTCCTTAACATTGGTTATACCATGGTCTTTACCTATAAGCCCTTATATCCATGCTAAATTCATTATAAACCATCTATAATGAGCATACTTATAAAGCATGCATAACATACCCTTTCCGCACTTTTCAAAGCCTCTGCACATTTCTCTAGGCAACAGATTTGCCGATAGATCCCCACCGTAGATCTGCGCTTAGTGGATTAGACGGTCTATAAAAATTTTGGGCGAGACATAAGCCCTGAGAATACCTGCCCGAAATGCGTGATTTTCTCTCTCTTCAGCTACTACATGTCGAACAATAAGTGGAGTCAGGTAAGCCCACTAAAAACCGCTTACCACTTTGCATCCACCCGAAATTCTGCCTTTTAACTTAACATTTGCCTTTTCTTCGGATTTGGCTTTAACACTAACTTCTCTGTTTACACAACAAAATTGATGTGAAACACGTAAAGTGGAATTGAAAAGGAATTAATTCAATTTAATAAATCTATCGGGTCTGGAACCCAATCGCAAATTGCAATTGGCACTGTGAACATATATATAAGGTGCTTTATGGACCTATCGGAGTTATTAAACACATTATATATAATTTCAGGTCCGGCTCACCCATATCACAATTGACATAGCCACACACACACACACACACACACACACACACACATATATATATATATTAAGGGTTATGCGATATTGCGGACCCGATGGGAGATTTAAACAATATATATGTAACATCGGGTATGGCCATTGCATATCGCAATCATCATAACCAACCATTATATACATAAAGGTTTTGCGGACCTGATGGAATCATAAAATCCAATATATATTATATCAAGTCCAGCTTGCCTATATCGCAATCGGCACTTATTTCTATTATAATCCCTTTATAATAGAAATATGTAAAAATGCGTAATCATAATGTATATGAGGGACTTTTTGATATGGCAGACCCAACGGGACTTAAAACCATGATGTATATACCTTTCGAGTCCGATGTTAACTCTTTAACACTTGTTTCCTTTGTTATTTCTATATATATATATATATAATATATATAATATATATATATATATAGATATATAATAATATATATATATATATATATATATAGATATATCGGTTATGGCTCCATTTATGTTGCGATTTAACTTTATCACATGGGCCAATTCCTTTATACTTGTTCCTTTTCTGATTTTGATAGGTTGAACCCCCTTAATGATTTTAGGCCACACATTGTGATAAAATTGATAAATAAGGCTTAAATCACAATATAACCTACAACATCTGGCTTTACCTGGGGATAGTGCTTTTGTCTCGGAAGCACTAAGAACCGCAGATCAGTGCCTTATCCATTGGGCATGGAGTCATATATCGCTTTGCCAATTCTTAACTGTGTGAAAATATGTATAGTGAACCCACACCAATATCTGCATTGATTGGATGCTTGCACTTTGATAGAAAAATATTGAAAATCATAGATCAGTAGCTTTAGTTGGTCATGGAGTCCAAAACTTTGAAAACCCTGAAATCTGACAATTGAAACCTGACAATCTTGAAGTTTGACACGTCTGCAAACCCATTTCCAACTGGGAAAGTCACCCTTATTCATTAACTAATCATTAAACTGAAGAACTGTAGCTGGAAACCAAATGCTCAATGCCTGAGCTTATTTACGTACAAGTGCCTACATATGTACATGACTGACCTCAATCAGGTGAAGTCAATCTTCCAATGATACTAGATTAGCATTTGAGTGCATAATCTTGAACCATTCTGCCAGTGAATCTGGAAAATGATAATCCCGAACAAAAAATAAATTAGGCATAAAAGTAGCTCAAAACGAAAATTAAGAGTATATCCACAAAATGATAGATGTAGACTGTTGATAAACTCCTCCATGTAATCTGCCACGGGATCTTTAAGAGTATAAGAGAAATTTTGTTCTTGATCAGCTCCAAAAAAAGAAATTTTCTATGTATGAAGGTTCTTGCTCAATTGAACCTTCTGTTGGGATAGTATGTTCAGCAGAATAATCGGCAACATCTTTAAGAAAATGATTTATGTCACTTTCATGTCTCCACTTTCCATTTCTAAGCTTTGATTGAACATAATTTGTAATTATAGCCTTAGGAAGAAAAAGATTTTTTTTTCACATCAACATATGACATACGATCAACTTCAAACAGATTGTTTACCTCTGATCCATGTGCATCATTGTCTTCTTCAATGCAATGGCATACAACCTCTTTATCAGCTTCCTTATTACAGGAAATAGCCTCTTTTTCTATGATAGATGGCTCAAGATATTGTTGTCCAACATATTCCACTTGTTGGTTTCTTCCTGTGTGTTCAACACCCAACTGATGCGCTTGAAGAACTTCATCTTATTCCCCATTTAAACCATTTTCATTATAGATGGGAGCATCATCAAATTTAACAAAATATGAACTCTGGGGATTTATTTGCAACTCAATCATTTCTTCCTCCTCTCGATTGCTGAGTAGAGACTCTTGATGCATGCTTGAACTTTCCTCTATCTGAATACTCTCTTAATCTGCTTGGAATCGATTCAACCCATTCTCTGGTTGGGAGATTATTGAAGAAAACTGTTTTATAACCCTCTCTGCATCATTTTGAGAACATGATAGTTCCTCGCTTTCAAAGACTTGCTCATAACTTTGAATGCTTGATATATTCTCAACAAAATCATTAGTTTCATCAACAATATTATCTTGAGCTTTTAAAATTTCTTTAGCATCATAATATTCACAGCAACCTTCAAAAAGAATCTTGTGTGGGTGATAAGTTTTACAAGAAGAATTGAACACTGAATGGAAATCTTTCAAAGATGAAATGCTTGAAAGAGGCAGAGACCTGAACCAAGCTCTAGCTTCTTGATCCGAAGAAAACATAAACAACTTCATCTTAAAATCTTCATGAATGATGCCCTGCTGCTCCATGCATTCATGAAACTCTTGGAGATGCTGAGCTAGATCTTCATATTCTTTTCTACTGAATTTTGGAAGATACTCATTCCACACAGAAAATGTACGCATATCATGAGGATAGCCAATGATCCCAGTAAAATCAAATGGATCAAATTTATGGACTAAGAATGCAAGGAGAGCCATTAAAACCCAGAAAAGAAAACTTTAAAGTACAATGGATTTTCCAATCAATGTGGTAAGTGAAAATCATACGTGTGAATGTAAAATTAACTTCTAAAAATTGTCACTCTCAAGAATTAGCTTCAAACTTAATGAATTCAAGAAAAAGTGTCCTTATTTTATTGCTTTGCAGTCTGTAGTCTTTGTTACAATGGAGTCACCTTTTATTGCTTTTATTTGAAACAACCAAGTATTTCCTCCTCACTGAACAACCAGAGGAAAATCTTAAAAACCCAGGGAAAATTGTTCTTGTCTTCTCTCCCCGGAAATGGTGTCAATTAATGTTGTTCCTTAAGAAACCAATTTCCTGGCTGTAGGGAAATTGTGCTTAAGACATTAATAAATAACACTTAATGTCACTTATTGTTTGTTGCGCTCTCAAATGAAAGACCTGGAAAACTTGGTCTTTAACTCTTAATACATGTATGACTAGAACATCTCAGAATGCCATTTGTTGCTAGATATAAATGATGAATGAAGAAAGTTTGAAGGGGAAGTTAAAGATAACATGATGATCTTTCACAATATCTACTATCTATAACTTAGAGGAATTATGATAATGAGAACTGAATCATAGACAATATGCTGATCTTTCACAGAAACTATTATCTATAATTTAGAAAGGAAGTGAGGGCTTCAAGTATACAGGCGCTCTTTTAAGGAATTTTAACCTTATCTACATAAGTAAATAAAGACCTACTACTTCATTAGTATACTTGCAAAGAAGAAAACATAGCATGACACATGATAAAGAAGCTTACAAAATTATATGCAACAACTCATGGAAACTTCTGATTCTTTCATTAATCAATGATGATATCAATAACACAGTAGCCTAGTCTCCGGTTTCTCCAAAGTTTGAACAACCAACCCTTTCTTTGTAAACATTCCTCCTTCTATACATTTGTGAACCAATTGCTAACCTCTGAAACTGTCAAACTACTAAACTGCTTCTTAACTATCTGAATTAAAAACTATTACAGGATTTTACAAAGGTTAAAAGACACCTCAAAGAACATGAAATAACAGGAAAATAACTGAACTTCGAAGATGATATTAACTATTGGATTGCTTCGTTAATATGCTACCTCTGTAAACACCCTAATGATTTTTAATTTGCTTTAGTCGTAATTAACTGTGTTGACCTGTGTAAACCTAGGCTTATGCATGTACCGAGACCTATGTCTTTAATGATCTCCGAGTCAAACTTTAAATCCGTAATGATTAAGGCCACTTTCATAAATCCTTATGCGAAATGATTTATTAAACCCAATATAAACTAATCCTTAATCATATTCACTTATCAGGACTCAATCCACCCTTTTAAACCTTCAATATCCTTTTATTAACCCCAAATATATATATGTCCGCTTAAGTCACTCCTTAACATTGTTTATACCATGGCCTTTACCTATAAGCCCTTATATCCATGTTAAATTCATTATAAACCATCTATAATGAACATAATAATAAAGCATGCATAACATGCCCCTTCTGCACTTTTCAAAGCCTCTTCACAGTTCTCTAGGCAACAGATTTGTCGATAGATCTCGACTGTAGATTTGAACTTAGTGGATCAGACGGTCTATAAAGATTTCGGGCGAGACATAATCCCTAAGAGTACCCACCCGAAATGGGCGGTTTTCTCTCTCCCCAACTTATACGTGTCGAACAATAAGTGGATTCGGGTGAGCCCACTAAAAACCACTTACCACTTTGCATCTGCCCAAAATTGTGCCTTTCAACTTAAAATCCGCCTTTTCTTCGGAATTGGCTTTAACACCAACTTCTCTTTTTACACAGCAAAATCGACGCAAAACATGTAAAGCGGAATGAAAAAGGAATTGATCCAATTTAATAAATCCATCAGGTCTGGAACCTAATCACAAATCGCAATCGGCGCTGTGAACATATATATAATGTGCTTTACGGACTGTAAGAACCTGATTCCAATTATTAGAGCCTCAATCTATTATACACTAACAGATCTATTTTTCTGTTGATTTAAAAGTAATAAAAGGAGCTTGCTGACCTTCTCACAAAGCTTTAAACATTTAACATCTTATCATTTTATCATAAGAAACATAAATTAAGGTGAGCATTCCATTGATATCAACTTAACAAGAGTATTCCATGGAAAAATACCTGTTCCGGCAGTTGATGATGATACCTTTGTCTTATAGCTCCAGCTGAATGCTCCTTCTCACCGACCCAACCGGATTTACCTCCCAGCCAAATAGGAAACAAATTCCTAGCCCAGGAAACCTCCATAGGTTCCCTAGCCCTCCGTGCCCAAGTCCAACCAGATATAGTGT
>APFE030163830.1:118800-143130 GCA_000404065.3 Pinus taeda
ATAACAATACTTTCCTCCTCTCAAAACCCAAGAAACCTCCACAGGTTCCTAAGGTCTCCAAAACACAACAAGTCCCAACAATCACAACCAACCCCACAATCATAAGCAAGACCTCCAAAAAAAAACCTCCCCATTCTCCCTTCCCCCTCCCCTTTTTATACCCTCTTTCCCTTCTCCATCTCAACCACCTCTCGTTAATTTCATTAACTTCTCACCCATCCTTATAGTTGACTTCTCTTCTCCCAAGTAAGCTAGGAGTACATTTGGAAATGTGAGATGTAATTGCATGGAGAGAGCCATGTCTTCTCCTTAGTAAATGTGAGGGTACATTGGGGAATGTAAAATATATTGATAATAAGATGGAGAGGACTATGTCTTCTCCCAAGAAAATGTGAGGGTACATTGGGGAATGTGAAATGTAATTACATGGAGAGGACCATGTCTTCTCCTTAATTGTTGTGAGGGTACATTGGGTAATGTGAAATGAATACATACATTTTGAAATAATGGAAGGAGACCATATCCTACCCAATATTCAATTTGAGAAGGTAAGTGAAGAATTTGAATAATGGAAATCATGAATTTTATATTAGACCTATATTTCTCAATATTTTCAAACAATGTAAACATTAACAAAATTTGTAGGATAAGATTTAAGTGGGGCATTACACGGAGCCGCCGGATTTATTAAACAAATTATATATAATTTCAGGTCCGACCCACCCATATCGCAATTGGCATAGCCACCCCCCCCCCCCCCCCACACACACAGATTATATATATATATTATATATTATATTATATATATATATATTATATATAATATATTTAAGAGTTATGCAATATTGCAGACCCGACAGGAGATTTAAACAATATATATGTAACATCGGGTCCAGCCATTGCATATCACAATCGGCGGAACCAACCACTATATGCATAAAGATTTTGCAGACGTGACAGAATCATAAAACACAATATATATTATATCGGGTCTGGCTTGCCCATATCACAATCGACGCTTATTTCTATTATAATCCCTTTATAATAGAAATATGTAAAAATGCATAACCATAATGTATACGAGGGTCTTTTTGATATGGCCAACCTGATGGGACTTAAAACCATGATGTATATACCTTTCAGGTCCGGTGTTAACTCTTTAACACTTGTTTCCTTTGTTATTTCTTTTTTTCAATATGCACATATATATATCAGTTATGGCTCCATTTATGTTGCAATTTAACTTTATCACATGGGCCAATTCCTTTATACTTGTTCCTTTTGCGATTTTGATAGGTTGAACCCCCTTAATGATTTTAGGCCACACATTGTGATAAAATTGATAACTAAGGCTCAAATCAGAATATAAGCTACAACAGGAGGAATTAGTGGAAGGTTAGTTGTGTAGTAGGAGTTCAGTCTAACTAAGTGATCATCCAGTTAACTGATCAATCAACCAAAAATAGTTAGTGCATGTAGAGAATTCGAGTTCCCCGACTTTGGTGGAGATTCCAAGGTAGTGTAAAATTAGTTCTAGACTAGTCTTGAGTTTACAGGCATTGCATGCAGTCAAATGACCGACCTTGGGAATTGCATAATCCATTTTGGAGAAATTCCTAAATAATAGGGGCCTAATTTCTCAAGGAATTGCGCATGGAAATAGGGGCTCAAGCAGAGGAAAAATTTGACTAAGTTTGGGTTAGATCTTCTCATTGAGTAGAGATATATGTTATTCACTTGCAGGTTGTGCTAATTTGAACAAAGAAATTTTAATTAATATATATTCATCCAATCAATGCAAGCATGCATTTGGGTTTTTAGCCAATTTCTTTCCCCTGGAAAAAATATTGTGTGCATGTATGTTATTTCTTATTACATATCTGAAATTATCATTCTAGATTGTGAATTACTTTCCATAGAGAAGTAGAGTAGGTTTGTGTCTTGTGATTTTGATTAACTTTCATGAGCAGTTGCAAATCTACACTATAATTTCTACATGGTATTAGAGTAGGATTCATAGTAGAACAAGAATTTCAAAGTTGTTTATCAGGAGGATCAAATTTTCAGTTCATTGTAGCAAGATCCCTTTAGAGCTGAGAATATTACCTTCAATTGTTTGAGGCTAGAGTATGCCTTGAAAGGAACCTCTGTAACAACCCTGGGGAAAATTCCATGTAATAAAAGTTAATAAAGGAAAAATAATAACCACGATTGATGGGACACTTATTCCAAGTTGAATGTTGGGTGAGACATCCTAGTGTGGGTGTTCATTTCGGTTAATATGGCTAAGGAAATTGGCAAAGGCAATGACTAAGGCTTTAGAAAGGAAAAATGGCATTTTTGGCACATTTATCTATGAAAAAAATGGAAATTAGGAGAAAAGGGAGGTGAAAGGTCACATATTGCATGTGAGGAGGAAATTGAAGGAAAATAATGGGAAATGAAGAAAATAGAGGCCTCACTGATAAAAAGGCTTCTCAGGATCAGTACATAGACTTTGGTCAGTTTAGTTTTGGAGATCTCTCATTATTCTCTCTCCCTCATACTCTTGGACACTTAGAGTTTTCTTGGAGCACTCTTAGAGAGTGTGGCATACTTGGAATTTTGGAGAAAGAATGCAAAGGAAGGGTAGGAAAGTGCAAGAGGACATCAGGATCAGAAACTACAACAAATTTGGCTTGCAGGTACCAAGTTGCATGTATGTTTTCCTCACTAGTTTCGGCATGCATGTTGATTATTGGTCATGATCTGTCAATGGTATGGAGGATTTCCTAGATTGATAGTAGATTGCCTAGCCTTGCCATTTGTTGGATAGCCGTGAAAATTGTGAGTTTACTTCCTTGTTTTGTTTTGGTTGGTTCTCATGTTTCCTTTAGCTTGGGTTGAGTTATTAGTTCCTAGAAGCCCTGGTTGGAAACATTCTCTGGAAGATATATAATAGCTTGGATTGAGCTATTAGTCCTAGAAGCCTTGGTTGGACAAACACTCCGAAAGCCCTTGGTGGGTTGAGTTTCTAGTCCTAAAAGCCCTGGTTGGACAAACACTCTAGAAGCCCAATCACAACTGTGGGTTGAGTTAATAATCCTAGAAGCCTTGGTTGGAAAAAACACTCTAGAGTCCTAGAAGGCTTGGGTAGAGACCAATATGATGATGGTTTTGTGATGTCCGACCGTGAGGTGGAATAATTGTTTGATGGGTTGAGGTGGTTTAGCCTCTAGAAGCCCTCGATGGTTTTAATTGATGCATTCTATGAGATCCCACATTCATGCTTGGAATATGGAATGGGGGTGAATGACTGAAGAGAGATTTGGTTGAGCCATTCTATGGTCAGGTGGAATGTGGAAGTCCCATCTCGGGTTTGGATTTTGCATCATCAATATGAGGTTATTTCTCCTTGTATTTCTGTGAGTACTATATTGATTTATATGTGGATTATATGGTTGTGATTTCCTTGGTATTTTTGTTGCTATTATGCTGGTTATGTATATGTTTTATGATAGTAGCTATGTATGGATCTCATCATGTTTTTACTTGTAAATGAACGAGCAATGTGTCTATGACCTAATGGATGAAATGACATCTAGTGTGTGGAGTCATCAATTCTTCTTAGTGATTCTCAGCTAAGTATGAGACCCCTATGATTAGATCTGTTATTTATACATGTAATTTACATATTCATGATATGTTTGACGAAATTCCCAACATGGCTAGTAGGGGTCCATTCAAGGGATTATTCAAGTATTTGCATTTGCCTCATTATTTCCTTATTATATTTCTATTCTAAAGGTGTCATTCAATTCCAAGCAGTGACCCAGGCTCTCAGGCTGAAAAAGTGGCTCAAATCCTAGGGACGTTGGCACAACAATGAGAAAAATAGTCCCTGGATGTTGGCATGCCTTGTCATGAAAGCATCCAGAGCCCCCTGGATGCTGGAAGACCTATAGCATGGGAGCATCTAGGGGTCAAGTGGTCTAAAATCTCAGTGGGACCCAGAGGCTCATTAGCAGAAAGGTTGGGATGGTTGTTGAGGGTCCTAATGCTGATGTTGAAGATATGTATGGTGTGCTTCTATTGGTTCCACTTCCTTAATGTGACTTAGGAGGTCGAATCATATCGTAGTGGCCTCTTGTCGCATGTCTACCCTGGTTGGCTGGCTACTTGGGTAGATATGCGAGGAGGGTGTTAAAAAGTGGTACCATAGCATGGTTTACCCCTCGAACTAAATGGGTTGTGTGTCGGTTATGCATGCATGTCGGTTGTGTGTGTGGGTCTTGTTTTGTGAGACCATGTGCTTGTTTCATTTTCATGTTGTTGATCATGGTTGTAGTGATGTTGCCATGTGGAATTTGATCGTGTCGTTGTGGAGTGCATCGTCATGAGTTATGACTAGTTACATGTTGTTATATGTCGCTTACATGTATCATTCTTATATGATTGGTTACATGTTGTTACAAGTATTACTTGTTTATGCTTGATTATACATGTTTATGCGTGTGTGTTGTCCATGTTTATGCTTGTGTGTTGTCTTCATATGTGTTGGTGTATCATTTACATTTAGGATTGTGCACTATCCATGTACATTGGTACGGTTGATGTCGTCATGAATGAGGTCATGGTATGTGTTGTTGATAAGTTCATGCATCAGTGACTGGACTCCAACTAGAATTCTGGTTACATGGTTATATGCTTATGTGTTATGTTTCTATATGTTGTCATGATTATGTTATACATGTATCACATTGATTTGTTGATCTTGCAGATGAGGTTTCCTCCCATAACTATGCTAAGGTACATTAGTTTATTGTGATTTGGTTTAGTTGACATGATCTACCTTGCAGGAAGAATATCAAAGATGACTAGAAATATGGTAGACTATAGTTCCCGAGACTTTCCCTATGGATCAGATGAGCAACATGGTGTTGGGAATTCCTCTGATATAGTAGACACATTAAGAAGCTTAAAGGTAGAAATAAGGAGTTGTAATGCGGAAAATGACAGAATCATATAGCCACATGAGAAACAAGCAGAGGTAAATGAAATGATACTTCAGAGTTTCTCAGATTTGCAGTGATAGGGACCACGTCAGAACAACCATGAGAAAGAGGATAAACCTAATGGGGCGTATGGTAGTAGGTCTCATGGTGGTCACAGGTCAAATATAGATGACACAGTGATAAATGACATATTTTTGGAAAATCCATATAGGAGAGTGTTGACAGTGTTGGACCTGCCAACATGTCAAGGGGATCTCCCCAATAAGAAGTCCCAATTAGACCTCAGACCATTTGGTGTAGGAGTCCTAGCAGTGGGTTGTAAGGTAATGCCTTGACCGTGATGTCGCACAGAGGCAAATAAGATAACTCTGTCAGTGGCAAGGGTGTGAATGATGCAGTGAATCAAGGAATGAGTATGAGAGGTTCTAACACTTCAAAGGGAGGGAAGGTAAAGGTGAGTTACAGGTTGAAAGGGATCAATCCCAACTCGTCTAGGTACACACAACACAAAGGGCATGCACAGCTTCTAGCAAAGCATTCGACATGGATGCGAAAGCCCCAACATACAAGGTAAGATAACACGAACAACACTCACGGATCAGTCCAAGACGAGTGTGACAATTAATATAACAAGGTTCATAGAAAGGTTTATCTGATGTCCAGCAGAGCAGCCGACACGAATGGTGACAACGTTAAAAACATATGCAACACATTAACAACAAGATTCATATAATTTCATACAAATCAGTTCATATACAAGTATGTAAGTTAAACAACATATATCATTAAGGAAACCAAAGCAGTCCAACTACAATAACAACATATGCATGAAAATGTGTTGGCTTTTATTATATAAAGAAGTGTAAGTCACAACCATACAATAAACCATGTAAACTTCCTAGTCCTATCAGTAGAATGTTACACCACATCCGCCTACTCCTCCAAAGAGATGTACTAGCTCCGTGAAGTGGAGAAGCCAAGGTGCATTACAATATTATCCAAGCCTTCTTCAAGATAGTCTTAGTAGAAGCCTTGCTGACCAAAAGCCCTTACATTGAGTTATGAGGGACTATTTATAGCAAAGGGTGGGGTGACCCTTGACATTCCCCTTTGTGACAATTCAACTATCCTCATGCTTCTTCACCTACTCTATGACTGTTACATCCAACTGTTAACACTTGACATACACTTGACATGACTCAACATTATAATGCACATGCACTCATGTGAGGCAACATGGCTTGAGCAAGCCTTGCAAGACATCACTCGCACTCGGTCCATTGTGGTGAGACCAACTCTTTGACATGCTTGAGATGGTGAAGCTGGTGACCTGATGCCAAGCTTGGTCATCTGTGATGGTGTGCATACACCTCATGGTGACATCTTGCTGAAGTGAACTCTTGCTTTTGATGCATTCGTTTGCCCCCTTCATCCAACTCATTTGCTAACATGCGCATGGTCTTCTTAGGTACAATTGAACTGGAAACACACTGATGCATAGTGTCCATGTTGATCTTCAAGTGTGTGTTGGTGGGCATGCGCATCAACTTGTCGAAGTGCATGTTCATCCCTAGTTGGACTTGCTTCTTATCCTCTCCTTGGTGAGTTTGTTGAATGGATTGGATTGCATGCGTGCGCTCAATGGCATGCGTGCGCTCAACGGCATGCGTGCTGTTGGATCCTTTGCATTTGACCAACAACACTACTCACCATGTTTGCTCTATGTCAATTGTTGGGATGGATCCTTAACTTGTACTAGCACAGTTTCATTTGTGAGTGCGTGAGGTGCCCATTGTTGTTCCTGTTCTTGCTGTAACTCATTGGACTGTCTATGTAGCTTCATGTTCTTCCTAAGTTGTTGCTTTAGCACATGCAACTCATTTGTTCCATCTTTTTCCTTCGCGCGATTCTTCATGTCACATCGTGACTTCATAGCCTAAGTCTCCAAAGTTGCTTTCATTATCTGTGGATCTGCTTGATCCTACAACTTTGCTCCGCCTTTATGTTGTCAACAACCTTCCTCTTGCGTTTTCTTCATTTACTGCATTCACTACATTAGGTATGTTGCCTTCATCTGTTGTTCATGATGTTGCTACTTGATGTCCTTGTCCATGAACAACTTGATGTCTTCATGAGTAGGTAAGCCCATGGACACTTAATCGATTGCATCCCTAAGCGTGTTCTGAACGGTGTCTTCGTCTCTGCTCTCTTGGAAACCATTGTACCTATACTACTGAGATCCAGATGAACAGCTATGATACCTGGAGACATGGCAACACTCATAGCAAGCAATCCGTTAGTCGAAAACCAAAATGAACATGAGAACTGACTTGCAACATACCTCAGTGAATGATCATGAAGGTTGTGGAATTTCGGCTAGGAGATCGGGAGACCAACTGCCAAGACTACACAAGGCACTGTCCGGGATGCTGAGAGACTAATTGACTACTGGAACTATGCAACGCATAGTCCAATCGAGTAGTTGGTTGTTGGGATTGCACAATGAGCAATTCGAGCTAGGAAGAACTGCTAGCCTTGCGGTAGATTTGCACACATTTTTGGGCCAAACAGCCAGAATGCGCAAATCTGGAGAGGAAGGTGAGCCTTCCTTCTCTAGATTATGCAACGTAGCCATCGTGAACGCAGAGACCAGGCCAAGGTTGGCTCAAATTGCAGATGGGAAACATAAAGAAAATAATTCGATGAAATGCATGGCGACACTAAGTGATAGTAGAAGGGATAAACAGTGGATGCAAAACATGAATGGAAGATTGAGAAAATAGATCGACATGCGTGTGGGTGAGGCAGTTCTCCAGTTGGGCGAATTTCCATGCAAAACAATTTCATGCATGTGAGAGTAGTGAGATAGCAATGAAAATTGAAACAAATCTAGGATAAGCTAGAATATATGTAAGCGATAGCATGTGTTCAAATAAATCAATCAAACAACACTTGCATAAGAAAATACACAAAAAGCGACAGAAATGTAGCACAAGGCATTGGAAGCAAGCTTGCCCCAAAACAATTGAACTGAATGTGCCGACTTCTCCTAGATGTGATGTGGGATGCTAGAGCTACAAGGTTGAAGTGAAAAATGAGCTCTGTAATGTCTGATTGATGAGTTTTGATAACATCAAGGTTGTGATGCACATGCCACTAATCTAGGAGAAGCGACACTTGGAGGAAGGTTTCTAGATTTTTCCTTGCATGTAACCTCCAACTGCTAAACATAGATCCCTAAAACAAGGGATGCCTTTGCATGCTTCCTTGGGAGAAGTAGCCCATGCATGCAAGTATGTTTTTCTAAGTCCTGGAGGGAACCGATCAACTCAGCTGCTCATGCAAGAGACCGCTTGACTGTTGGAGAAAAATATACATTCCTAATTGTAAGATGGGATGACTACCCAAGGGGATTGCACAATTTATGGGCCCAACAACTGACTGTTACCTTGATTTACGCAAATCCTGGGCTAAATTGCTTATTGATGGGAAAAATTGCACAATTCCTATTGGGAGGGTTGGCTAGTAGGATTGTACAATCTTAGAGCCCAACAGGTTGTCAGAGAGAATTGCGTAATTACTGGAGGGAAAGTCTGGTTGCCCTCTAGAAATGTGAAAATTTGACTAGGAAGCTGCTCAACCTGCAACTGAATCAATTCAAGATGAGAAGCCTATGAAGGGAAAAGATCAAACGATGATCGATAGGTTTCCTTTGAGCAAGAAAGACACTGAAGCTTGAGGAATTAATGAAGCAAGGAAAGTTGCTATGAAGGTTGGTAGGAAGGCTCCAAAGCAAGTTAAGGAAAAATTTTGGAGGGTGGTTGTAGCTGCTACAACACTTGGTGACACACTGGTAGAACTCCAGCTTTGTGAATGGACTTTGTTCATGAAAACGAGTCTAAAACCTCCGGAAGTATTGTTCAATTCTTAGCTCATCTTGGCTTCACACTAGCTTGATGTAATATGTAGCATCTACCAGACTCTTGGTTGATTAACACACATTCCAAGCCAAGGAAACATAGTTGCTTCAATTGGGGTTGATTCGTACATAAGTGCACAAGCAGTATAGTCGTCAGAGTCTAAGTTTCATCTCTGGTGTTACTCCACTGCTAGCAGGCCTAAATAGTATCTGAATGGAGTCACATAGGAACACAAGTGTGGCTCTGCTACCAGCAAGCCTAGTTAGTACCAAGGTAGAGTTACTTACATCACCTCCCTGTGCAGGAAGCCTTTCTCCTCTTTCACCTTATTCAATTTTTCATTTTAATTTTTTTTTTTTTTTACTTTTCATTGTGCATAACACTTATTCATTTCAGAGGCAGAAGAGGGATCCCGACTTATTGAGAGCAGAAGAGGTTGTTCTAGCATAGAAGTAGTTTATCATGTCTCTAACATGCATGTTAAGGTTTTCCCCCTCACCTTACTCTACTTGATTGAGATGACAAGGGTTAACCCAAAAACAATCGACTAGAGAAGGTGACACTAGTTAGTGCACAAGCGTTGTGCTTACACCAAGGTTCACTTCGAAGAGTATGTATTTTCCTTCATTGTATCATGGAATACGAGTAACAAGTTCATCATACAGAGGCAAGATGATAGATAACCAAGTACAGATAGCTATATAAACCCTCTTGTACTTTAACCAGCTCATTTCATGAGTCACACATGGTTTCATGCAAACTAACCTACGAATGAATGAAACAAACAACAAAGCAAAGAAAGGGCAGAGGTAAAACTGAAAGAAAAATAAGTAAGCAAACACGCAATCACACAAACAAGCAAGCAAGGAATGTAAGAAAACAAGCATGCAAGAAAACAACTGAAAGCAAACACTACTCCTACTCATATAATAACAGTGCATGGGCCTGATCATGTGAAGTGATACTTCCAATGCAGCCACCGGCGCATTGGTAGACCCATGTGGGTGAAAGCTTGGTCCACGAGTAACCCAGTTGTGCGGACCAGCATACAAGAAAGATAGCCACACTTCGTGTTTCAAAGTGCCCACGGGACATAAGTGAGTGTATGTGCATGACAGATAGTCTGTGGACTTATCATGGTGTTGTATGACACTACGTGCAACTTTGAAGAAAAAGCACACTCTTGACTGAGACATGCAAGTAAACAAAAGAAACAAAGATAACTTGTGTCACGCACGAGTGCTTGCAATGTAAGACTCCTCCAATGCATGAGCAATGGGATCGTGTAGTTCGAGTGGAGGAAGTGTAATTTGTGTGTGAGATGGATCTTCAATGAATACAAATGAGTGATGAGGAGCCTTTGGTGATTGAACAATTTCATGATCGAAAGTGAGACTAACCCCAAGAGATCGGGGACCTGACATAACCATCATCTCAAGCTAATGTGCCTCGACAGTCTTGGGTGTATCAACTTCATCATCAAGTAGATCATCATAAACTGGTGGCTTAGAAAGATCAATTGTGATAGATTCATGATCGTGATAAAAAATGGAAGCAAATGAATCACGATCACCATGTTTAGAAAAATCAACGAATTATTCGGCATCCTCATGATCAGATGAATCAAACAGAGGGGTAGATGAAAAGTGAACAAACTCATCGTCTGCGTTTCCGGAAAAGAAAAATGAATGATCAAGTGGATCTTCAATGAATAACTTATCCTCTCCGTTGTTGAATGATGGACTAGCATATGGTGAGTCCTGCTAGTGATCAACAATAAGTGCATCTGTAGATGAAGACACACATACGAAATCATGGATGGCAGGTTTACCAAAGAAGCTAGGAAGGAATGGAGGGGGCTCAGATAGAAGGGAGTCATCTTTCGCCGAGTGTTGATGTTCAAGCTCCCACTCATACTCTTCATGAAGGAAAGTGCATGTTGGTTGTGCTACACCAACTCCGTCAGTGGGTTGTTCCTTGTTCACAACAAGTGAAGAGTCTGGAATGGATGAACACAAGACAACGTCACCCAGAGGAAAACCTAAGTGCGAAGACAGAGGTCGAAGAAAAGAATGCATATGGAAACTCGAAGTACTAACAACCAACTTTGTGTGAAAATTAATTGGATTGATGTTGGGAGGGTGTGAAGAATGAACAGATGTGCGACCATGATCCTCAGCACCACTGGGTGATGGCGAAACTATTGAATGAGAGGGAGGTGAACAATCCATTGAGACAGTGCCTACTCCCACATGGGATGTTGTATTTCCATAAACGAAGAAGGTTGAGCTAGGCTTGACATCAATATTTCTCTTGGGACAAGCAGATTTCTTAAGACAATACTCGAACCGGTCCCAAAGATAAGCGAAATTCATCCAGCTCTTTGGAGCTTGAAATTGTAAGTCACGGAAGCACTGCCAAAAATCAATAATGGATTCATGTGGAGCCCTCCGTTGTTGTAACAGTTTCCGGTCAAGATGGTCTGGATCAAAATGATGGAACGTGTCTTCAATAGGATCACATAAGTGCACGGTGTGAGCGAGTAGGCTGAGCACCCAATAAAATGGGGATTCACGAAGTGTGAGTGCAAGCAGCAAACCATCTTGTTCGTCAGTAAACTCATCTTCCTCATAAATCATGGAAAGGAAGTTATGTAAGTGCTTAGGCCAGGCCACTTCGCCTTCACCATCATACATGTGAGTGGACAAGAGATTGAAAAGCTTCCTTGAGATGGAAACATCTTCACGATTTGGAAAACACATCGGGGGGAGAAGAATGCAAGATTCCATGAAAGATATGCAAAGGTACAAAACTGGATGAGAGGACACTGCTTGTCATCAGGACCTCCTTCTAGCACCAGAAATGTTGAAGGTGTTGAACTCGCCAACATGTCAAGTGGATCTCCTTGGTAAGAAGTCCCAATTAAACCTCAAACCGTTTGGTGTAGGAGTCCTAGCAGTGGGTCATAAGGTAATGCCTTGACCGCGATTTGCACAGAGGAAAGTAAGATAACTTTGTCAGTAGTAAGGGTGAAACTAATGCAGTGGGTCAAGGAATTAGTATGAGAGGTTCCAACACTTCAAGGGGAGGGAAGGTGAAGGTGGGTTCCAGGTTTAAAGCGATCAGTTCCAACTCGGCTAGGAACACACAACACAAAGGACATGCATAGCTTCCAGCAGAGTAGTTGACATGGATGTGACGGTCCCAACATACAAGGTAAGATAACACAAAAAACACTCACAGATGAGTTCAAGACGAATGTGATGGTTGATATAACAAGGTTCAAATAAAGGTTTGTCTGATGTCCGGCAGAGCAGTCGACACGGACGGTGACAACATTAACAACATATGCAACACATTAACAACAAGATTCATATAATTGCATACAATTCAGTTCATATACAAGTACATAATTTAAACAACATATATCATTAAGGCAACCGAATCAGTCTAACCATAATAACAACATATGCATGAAAATGTGTTGGCTTTTATTATGTAAAGAAGTGTAAGTAATAATCATACAATACACCATGTAAACCTGCTATCCCTCTCAGTATAATGTTACAACCATATCTACCTACTCCTCCAAAGAGATGTACTAGCTCCATGCAGTGGAAAAGCCAAGGTGCGTTACAATACTTTCCAAGCCTTCTTCAAGATAGTCTGAGTAGAAGCTTGGAGCTTGGCTAAACAAAAGCCCTTACAATGAGTTATGAGGAACTATTTATAGCAAAGGGTTGGGTGACCCTTGACATTATCCTTTATGACAGTTCAACTATCCTCATGACTCTTCACCAACTCTATGACTATGACATCCAACTATTGACACTTGACTTACACTTGACATGACTCAACATTACAATGCACATGTACTCATGTGAGACAACATGGCTTGAGCAAGCCTTGAAAGACATCATTGGCACTCGGTCCGTTGTTGTGAGACCAACTCTTTGACATGCTTGTGATGGTGAAGCTGGTGAGATGATGCCAAGCTTGGTCATTCGTGACGGTCTGCATGCACCTCATGGTGACATCTTGTTGAAGCGAACTCTTGCCTCCATTGCAACTGGTGCATTGGTTTTCCCCCTTCATCCACCTCATATGCTAACATGCACATCGTATTCTTGGGTATGGTTGAACTGGAAACACACTGATGCATAGTGTCTGTGCTGATCTTCAAGTGTGTGTTGGTGGTCATGTGCATCAACTTTCCGAAGTGCATGTTCAACCCCAATTGGACTTGCTTCTTATCTTTGCCTGGGTGTGTGTGTTGAATTGGTTGGATTGCATGCGTGCACTCAATGACATGCATGCTTTTGGATCCTTTGCACAAGATCAAAAACACTTCTTAGCATGTTTGCTTTATGTCAGTTGCTGGGATGGATCCTTAACATGTACTGGTGCAGTTTCATCTGTGATTGCATGTGACGCCCACTATTGTTCCTGTTCTTGCTTAAACTCATTGGACTGTCTATGTAGCTTCATGTTCTTCTTGAGTTGCTACTTCAGCACATACAACTCCTTCTTTTCTCCATCTTCTGACTTCGCGTGATCTTAATGTCGTGTCATCGCTAAAGTTACTTCCATTATCAGTGGATATGCTTGCTCCTACAACTTTGCTCCACCTCTATGTTGTCAACAATCTTCCTCTTACGTTCACTTCATTTGCTACATTCGTTGCATTTGATATGCTGCCTTCAACTGTTTTTCATGATGTTGCTCATTGTGATGCTACTGCTTGATGTCCTTGTCCATGAACAACTTGATGTCTTCATGAGTAGGTAAGCCCATGGACACTTGATCGACTGCATCCCCAAGCGTGCTCTGAACATTGTCTTTGTCTCTGCTCTCTTGGAAACCATTATACATGTACTGCTAAGAGGCAGATGAACACATGTGATACTTGGATACATGGCAACACTCATAGCAAGAAATCTATCAGTCTAAAACCAAAATGAACATGAGAGCTGACTTGCAACATACTTGGGTGAATGATCATGAAGGTTACGCAATTTCGGCCGGGAGGTTGGGAGACCGACTGCCAAGATTGCACAAGGCACAGTTCGGGCTACTGAGAGATTGACTAATTGCTGGAACTGCACAATGCATAGTCTAGTCAGGTAGTTGGATGTTGGGATTTCGCAATGAGTAATCCCAGATGGGAAGAATTGCTGGCCCAGGTGTACATTTGCGCAAATTTTTGGGCCAAGTAGCCATTGACCTCCAGAAATGCGTAATTCAGTCCAGAAGGCCAGTGTTGGGCCAGTATGCACAAATTTAGAGAGGAAGGTGAACCTTCCTTCTCCAGATTGTGCAATGTAGCCTTGGTGAAGGAAGAGATCGGGCCAAGGTTGGCCCGACTCGCTGACGGGAAATTGAAAGCAAGTAAGTAGATGAAATGCATGGTGACACGAAGTGATAGTAGAAGTGATAAACAGTGCACGCAAAACATGAATGGAAGATTGAGCAAATAGATCGACATGCATTTGGGTGAGGCAGTTCATTGGTTGGGTGAACGTCCACGCAAAACATTTTCATGCATGCAACAACAGTGAGATAGCAAAAAAAATTGAAACAGAGCTAGGGCAAGCTATATAATATGTAAATGACAGCAGGCATTCAAAGAAATCAAGCAAACAACACTCACACAAGCGAATATACAAAAAGCGACATAAATGCAGCACAAGGCATGGGAAGCGAGCTTGCCCCAAAATAGCTAAGTTGAATGTGTCGATACCTCCTAGATGTGATGTGGGATGCTAGAGCTACAAGGTTGATGTGAAGAATGAGCTCTGCAATGTCTAGTTGATGAGTTTTGATAAAATTGAGGTTGTGACATGCATGCCACAAATCTAGGGGAAGCAACACTTGGAGGAAGGTTTTTGAATTGTTCCTTGCATGTAAACTCCAACTGCTAAAAATAGATCCCTGAAACAAGGAATGCCTTTGCATGCTGCCTTGGGAGAAGTAGCCCATGCATGCAAGTCTATTTTGCCCAGTCCCAGAGGGAACCAATCAACTCAACTGCTCAAGCAAGAGACCGCTTGACTACTGGAGAAAAAATGTGCATTCCTGACTGTACGTTGGGCTAACTACTGAAGGGGATTGCATAATTTCTAGGCCCAACAGCTCATTGCTACCTAGATTTGCATAAATCCTGGGCTGAACTTCCTGTTGATGGGAAAAATTACACAATTCCTGCTGGGAGGGTTGGCTAGAAGGATTGTGCAATCCTGGAGCCCAGTAGGCTTTAAGAGGGAATTGCACAATTCTTGGAGGGAAAGGTTGGCTGCCCTCCAGAAATGCACAAATTTCATAGGGAAGTTGCTCAGCTTGCAGCTGGACCAAGTCCGGATGAGCAGCCTATGAAGGGCAAAGATCAAACTATGATCAACAGGTTGCCTTTGAGCAAGAAAGACACTGAAGCTTGAGGACTTGATGAAGCAAGGCAAGCTGCTGTGAAGGTTGGTAGGGAGGCTCCAAAAATAGGCTAAGGAAAAATTTTGAAGGGTGGTTGTAGCTGCTACAATAGAGAGGAGATGGAAACATGTACTATTCTAGTTCTGGTTCAGATAGGCACTATGATCGTCATCTTTATCATCCTTATAGGAGGAGTGATAGGGGATACTTTCCAGATGTGTTTAAGTAAGAAAAGTGACCTACTTTTGATGGAGAGATGAAGAAACCATAGGATGCAAAGGCATGGTTTCTTGGAATGAGAAATTTATTTAGGTTGCATGACTATTCAGAGAACATGAAAGCCATAGTAGCTACATTCAATCTCAAAGGTAAAGCATGTATTTGGTGGTAAGATGTTTAGAATGTTAGATGTATACATGAGGAGGAATTGAATTGGAATGAGTTTGAGCGGCTAATCAAGAAGAAGTACATATCATAGATACTTTGATGACAAGTCAAAATAATTTTATGAGCTAAAGATGGGATCAATGACATATGAGGAGTACACTAGCAGGTTATTGGAACTACTAAGTTATGTGCCTTACCTCATGGAGGAGAAGGCCAATATTCAGAGGTTCATTAGTCGATTGTCGGTTGCATTCAAAGACAAGATTGAGCTCAATGAGCCTAGATCATTGGAGGAGACCATCCAAAAGTTAAGGCATTGTTATGAGCAATTGAATCATAGATCTGAGACTACACCAGACTATAAAGGTAATGAAAAGAACAATGGAAAATGGGATAGAAAATGGGAAAGACCTCATGTTACAGGTAATAAAGAGGACGTAGTGCCATTTAAGAAGTTCAATGCATCAGACAGTGGACAGGGATTTCAATTTGAAGAGAAAAATAGGGATGCAGGATGGAAGCCTATAGAGTGTTGGTATTATGGAAAAGATCATTGCAAGAGAGATTGTCTATAGAATCAAGGTGGTAGGCCTCAAATATATAGTGCACAGGATGCACAGACAGTTGGGGATGTTGGTCAGAGTGTTCCTCGGATCTATGCAGCATTGGATAACAAACACGTAGATAATCAAACATCTATCATTGAGATGGACCATAATCTTTGTGATCAATTTATTTCTATTTTTATTGACCTTAGATCTAATTATAGCTATGTTAGTCCTGACTTGGTGGATAAGTGTGGTTTGAGTAAGGAATTGCATGCGTAATATTTGTTAGTGCAGTTGGCTACAGGTAAAAAGAAGTGGGGGGGCCCAGCCCCCTCAGTTGGGGGGTTTGAGGGGGTTGGTAGCCCCCCTTTATGGGGTTCGAGGCAGTGCCCCAAGAATTTTTTTTTTTGGGACCCTACATTAGGTGAGCGGACCTACCTATGGTTTTGTGCATGGATTTCGCACATGGTTTTGGGCGCGATGGTTTTCGGTCCATGGTATTCTATAGATCCTGTCAAGGGAACTACAGTTATGTTCTAATCCATGGTTAATGGATTGGGTTTTATGGATGCTTCGACATGTATATATATGTATTGTAACATTGAAAGTAATATAATGAAAAATCAATTTGGTAGTCCCAATTTTGGGATCCAGGGGAAATCTTTGTGTATATTTGTTTTATGTGTTATGCTCTCACCATTATTATTTTCTGTTTTTAGAATTTGTATGTAGGTAATTTCTGTCTGGGGTTAAAACCTACAAAGTTCACCATTGGGTAAGAGCTTGTGCATTTGATTTGAATCGTATGCCTACTGCAACACATTTTTATTTATTGCTGTTGGGATCATACAATATGTTGTTGGGCATAGATTGGTTGTCCCTTCATAGAACCAAGTTGGATTGTTATGACAAAGCTATTGAGTGCTTGGATGGCAATGGAGAACCAAGAGTCTTACAGGGAAGGAAGAAATCCACATCAGTTAGGATGGTGAAAGTTATGCAAGAAAAGTGTAGTTGCAGGAAAGGGTGTGTGTTATTCATAGTATGTATTTCTAGTGACAAAGGTAAGGAGGTTGAGGATGCAGATGTTTTTAGCAAGTACCCAGTTCTACAAAATTTCTAGGATGTATTTCCTAAGGATATTTTAGAGTTGCCACCTCATGGGGAAGTGGATTTTTCTATTGAGTTAGTGCCAGGGATAGATCTAGCATCAAAAACACCTTATAGGATGAGCACACCTAAGTTGGTAGAGCTGAGGTTGCAGTTGAAGGAAATGTTGGATAAGGGATACCTCAAGCCAAGTGTATCACCATGGGGTGCACCAGTATTGTTTGTTAAGAAGAAAGACGGTACTCTCATATTGTGCATTGACTACAAGAAGTTGAACAAGGTGACCATAAAGAACATGTATCTGTTACCGAGGATTGATGACTACTTTGATCAGTTGAAGGGAGGAGCAGTGTCCTTGAAGATTGATCTAAGATCCAGATATCACCAGGTACGCATCAAAGAGGAGGACATTTACAAGGCAAAATTCCAGACTAGGTATGGGCATTATGATTTTGTTGTAGTTCCATTCAATTTGACTAATGCTCCAACTACTTTTATGTGCTTGATGAATAGTGTGTTGTGTTCATGTTTGGATAATTTTGTTATTGTGTTCATTGATGATATATTGGTATATTCTAAAAATGAGGAAGATAATATCGATCATTTAGCAGTAGTGTTGAGACTATTAAGAGAGAATTAGTTGTATGCTAATCTCGGAAAGTGTAGTTTATTTCAGACTTAGGTACATTACTTGGGACATGTTTTCTCCAAGGAGGGAATTGTAGTAGATCCAAAAAAGGTAAGGGCCACCATGGAGTGGGTAGCTCCTAAGAATGTAGATGAGGTGAGATATTTCATGGGATTGGTAGGCTATTATAGGAGGTTCATCAAGAACTTATCACAAATTTGTTATTCTATCACATCATTACAGAAAAAGGTAAGAAATTTGAATGGACAAAGGAGTGTGAGGCTAGTTTTGAGTAGCTTAAGAAGTTGTTGACACATGCACCAACGTTAAAGATTTCATATCTAGACAAAGAGTATGTAGTATGCACATATGCTTGGAAGGAGGGACTTGGTAGAGTCCTTATTCATGATGGAAAGGCGGTATGCTATGAGTCATGAAAACTAAATGAGAACAAGTAGAACTACCCAATGCGTTATCTTGAGTTAGCAGAAATAATATATGCATCGAAGATGTGGAGGCACTATCTTATCGGCAGGAGGTTTGTGTTGATGTGTGATCACAATGGTTTGCGGTATCTATTTGACCAACCGAATCTGAATGGCAAGTAGTCTTGTTGGTTGGCCACGATCAGTGAGTTCGATTTTGAGTCAGGTACATCAAAGGTAAAGAGAACAAGGTGGCAGATTCTCTTAGCAGGTGGGTACATGTAAATCACTTAACAGCTATGAGCTCCTATATGAAAGACTAACAGTATAGGATCTTATAGGAAAGTTAGCAGGATGATAAGTATATGGATATTGTGCACAAGCTACAACAGAGTACAAGTGATAGTATAGGTATAGGTACATGTGATGGTAAAGGTACAAGTACATGTGGTAGTACAGGTAAAGATAGTAGTACAAGTATAGGTACGGGTAGTGGTACATGTACAGGTGCAGGTGCAACCGATGTGGACTATTTCCTTACAGAAGATGGATTGGTTAGGTTCAGAGACAAGATATATGTTCCAACTAGCAGTGAGCTCAAGAAGGTGATCTTGAGAGAGTTTCATGCGAAACCATATTCGGGTCACACGGGTTATCATAAGACATTTACTGTAGAAAAGAAGTTTTATTATTGGCTGAATCTAAAGAAGGATGTAGCAGAGTTTGTCGTTAGGTGTTTCGATTGTCAGTGTGTGAAGGCGGATTGTAAGCATCCAGGTGGATTGCTACAACTAATTACGATTCGAGAATGGAAATGGGAGGTCATTTCCATGGAATTTATCACAGGTTTGTCAAGGACAATGAGACAACATGATTCCATCGTGGTTGTTGTGGAAAGCTTGACAAAGGTTGCATGCTTCATTCTAGTGAAGTCTACATTCTCAGCTTGCAATATAACACAGGTATTCATCAGAGATGTGGTCATATTGCATGGTGTTCCGAAGAATATTGTATCAGATAGGGATGCAAAGTTCTCTTCAAAGTTTTGGAAGGATTTATTTGCAGATTTGGACGTTAGGGTTGGCCTTCAATACAACTTATCAACCATAGGCAGATGGATAGATAGAGAGGGTCAACAAGATATTGGAGGACATGTTGAGGATGTATGTGATGCATCAAAAACAAAACTGGGAGGATTATCTTCCACTGGTGGAGTTCGCTTACAACAATGGGTATCAAGAATCTCTACAGATCAGTTTGTTTGAGGCATTGTATGGGCGTAGTTGCAACTTGCAATACTCACATAAATTCGAGTGATCCAGTTAATAGGATGTTGATTGGACCCGACATGTTGGTGGACATGGAACAAGAAATGTAGGTAATCAAGAAAAATCTAAAGGAAACACAAGATAGGTACAAGATCTCTACAGATCGGAACAAGTTGTTCAAGGAGTTCCAGATTGGGGAACATGTGTGCTTGTGCATTAAACCAAAGAATATCTCCTTGAACATTGGATCATTTGCCAAGATGGCACCCTAGTTTTGTGGACCCTTTAGTATTATTGAAAGTATTGGGCTAGTAGCCTATTGAATTGCACTGCCTCAAACAGTGAAAGTCCATGATGTTTTTCATGTGTCATTGCTTAAGAAGTATGTTAAAGATGTTGATAATGTGATTGAATGGTCTGTATTGCAAGTGGAACTAGATGGAGAATTCCAGTTGGAGCATGAATGTATATTGCATAAAAAGTTGCTCATGCTTAGGAACCAAGCAATTAAGCAGGTGAAGCTGCAATGGAAGCACTTTGGTCCCAATGAATCTACATGGGAGATGGAAGATTAGATGTGGGCTATGTATCCTTGTTTACTAGTTGAGGAAAAGTAGGTTTAGTATATGTCTTGGTATATTTTTTAGTACATGTTTTGGTGATGTTTGGTATATGTACATATGTATATGGATGTCAAAACCAGCATGAGATATGTTATAAAACTCAAATAAGCAATATGGGTGTCATGCCATTACGATGTTGTGTTTGTTGTGTTTTCATTTTGGTTTGCTTCTCAGCAAGTTTATCATTGTAAATATTGCAACGAGCTAAGTTATAAAGCTCCATCAGTAGCATGTTTTGCTTACAACAGTCTTGTGGTTATAGGTGTTCTTGAACATCGAGGATGGTGTTCCTCCAAGGGGGATGGTTCTCTAACAACCCTACTGAAAATTCCATGTAATAAAAGTTAATAAAGGAAAAATAATAACCACGGTTGATGGGACACTTATTGCATGTTGAATGTTGGGTGAGACATCCTAGTGTAGGTGTTCATTTTGGTTAATATGGCTAAGGAAATTGGCAAAGGCAATGACTAAGGCATGGAAAGGAAAATGGCATTTTTGGCACATTTACTTATGAAAATATTTGAAATTAGGAGAAAATGGAGGTGAAAGGTCACAAGTTGCATGTGAGGAGGAAATTCAAGGAAAATAATGGAAAATGAAGAAAATAGAGGTCTCATTCATAAAAAGGCTTTTGAGGATAAATATATAGACTTTGGTCAGTACAATTTTCTCTCTCTCTCATACTCTTGGACACTTAGAGTTTTCTTGGAGCACTCTTGGGGAGTGTGGCATACTTGGAGTTTTGGAGCAAGAAGGCAAAGGAACAACAGGAAAGCACAAGAGGACATCGGTTTCAGCAACTACAATGGATTTGGCTTGCAGGTATCAAGTTGCATGTATGTCCTCCTCACTAGTTTTGGCATGCATGGCATATGCATGTCGATTATTGGTCATGATCTGTCACTGGCATGGAGGATTGCCTAGATTGACAATGGATTGCCTAGCCTTTCCATTTCTTGGATAACCATGGAGATTATGGGTTTAATTCCTTGTTTTGTTTTGGTTGGTCCTTATGTTTCCTTTAGCTTGGGTTGAGTTATTAGTTCTTGGAAGCCCTGGTTGGAAAAACGCTTTGGATGCCCTATAACAACTTGGGTTGAGTTACTAGTCCTCGAAGCCTTGGTTGGAAAAATGCTTTGGAAGCCCTTGGTAGGTTGAGTTACTAGTCCTGGAAGCCCTAGTTGGACAAACGCTCTGGAAGCTCGACGACAACTGTGGGTTGAATTACTAGTCCTCGAAGCCTTGATTGGAACAAACACTCTGGAGCCCTAGAAGGCTTGGGTAGAGACCAATATGATAATGGTTTTTTGATGTCCGACCGTGAGATGGAACCATTGTTTGATGGGTTGAGGTGATTTGGCCTCTAGAAGTCGTGTATGGTTTTGATTGACGTGTTCTATGAGATCCCACATTCATGCTTGGAATATGGCACGGGGATGAATGGTTGAAGAGATATTTGGCTCATCCATTCTATGGTCGGGTGGAACGTGGAAACCCCATCTCGAGTTTGGATTTTACATCATCAATATGAGGTTATTTCTCCTTGTATTTCTATGAGTACTATACTAGTTTATATGTGGATTATATGGTTGTGATTTACATGGTATTTCTGTTGTTATTATGATGATTATGTATACGTTTTATGACATTACTTATGTATGGATCTCATCATGTTTTTACTTGTAAATGAATGAGCAATGTATCTATGACCTAATGGATGAAATGGAAGCCAATGTGTTGAGGCATCAATCCTTCTTAGCAATTCTCAGCTAAGTATGAGAGCCATATGCTTAGATCTATTATTTATACATGTAGATTACATATTCGTGATATGTTTGACTAAATTCCTGTCATGGCTACTAGGGGTCCAGTTAAGGGCTTCATCAAGTATTTTCATTTGCCTTATTGTTTCCTTGTTATCTTTATGTTCAGAAGGTGTCATTCAATTCTAGGTAGTGACCTGGGCTCTGGGCCTAAAAAGGTGGCTCAAATCCAGGGGATGCTAGCACAACACTTAGAAAAATAGTTCCTGGATGCTGACATGCCTTGTCATGAGAGAGTCCATAGCCTCCAAGATGTTGACAGACCTATAGCATGGGAGCATATGGGGGTCAAATGGTCTAAAATGTTAGTGGGACCCAGGGGATGATTGGCAGAAAGGTTGGGATGGCTCCTGAGGGTCTTAATATCAATGTTGAAGGTTTGAATGGTATGTTTTTGTCAGTTCCACTTCCTTAACGTGACTTAGGAGGTTGAATCATATCATAGTGGCCTCTCATCGAATGTTTACCCTGGTTGGTTGGTTACTTAGGTGGATGTGGGAGGAAGGTGTTACAACCTATAATTTAATCGCATGGAAGGATCACATGGAGGTGGTATTGGATGACAATGGCTTGCTAGAATTTATCAAGACAAATGTTGCAAAACCAAAATCATCTGATACACAGAACCTTGCTAAGTGGAAGAAATATGTAGTTAAGGAGAGGAGAATAATATTGGAGGGAGTACATGATCATATTGTCTCAAATATCCATGAGAAAGAAACTCCATTCTCATTGTGGAAAGCAATCATAGAATTGTTCGAGAATAGTAGTGATCACAAGAAGTTGATGCTCAAGGATAAACTTTGAAATATCAAGATGTAGAAGAATGACACTCTTCCGCAGTCTCTGAGCAAGTTCACACAATGTTGTGATGAACTTGGTGGGGTTGGTGTTAATGTTGCAGAATATGACTTGGTAAGCCTATCCCTTCTAGGCCTTCCCAAGAGCTGACATAGCTACCAAGATTTAGTGAATGGGAGGGAGAAACTACCGAATTGGGAAAGATTATAGTCTAATTTGGTACAGGAGGAAATAAGGAGGAATACCAAAGATGGAAGTCCATGCAAGGGCGAGGATGAAGAAAAATTTTCATTGGCTAGAAAGGGAAAGAAGGGAAAAGGGAAGAATTATCAAACCAAACCAAAATTCGGCCAAGGGCACAAGAAAAAAGATTTTTCCAAAATTAAATGCTTCAACTGTCATGAATTCAAGCACTATGTCACAAAGTGTCCACATAAAAAGGAAAGTAAGAAGACCTCAAGAGGAGTAGCAGGTGAAGCTTTTGCTTCATAATTTAAGCTTGAATTTACCCTTATCGCATGCATGGCCAACACAGTGATGGGGGAGCGATGGTACTTGGACTTAGGTGCCTCGTTCCATATGACATGGTTTAGAGACCTTTTTAGTGACCTGGAGGAGAAATATTTGCATATGCACATTGAGCTAGGGGATGATGGAAGGTGTAGTACCACCGGGATTGGTATAGTCGTAGTGCGCCCTATGTAACATGATGCATCGAGGCTACTTGAGTACTTCAACGCACTGCTATATTATAACACCTTTGATTCTTTCGAGTATGTTCATCGTTGCTCCTAATGTAATATGATGCATCGACAAGCATGTTCCTAATAACACCATTAAATCAGTGCAGTGTGTTTTTCCTTACAAATCGCACCGTCCTAATTTAAAATTAATTAAAAAAAATAATTTTCCATGACAGTGTTGAACCATTAAAATCTTGATGCATTTAATCTTATAAACACATCAGTGTGTTTATTCATATAAATAAACACACCAGTTTCCAAAGCCTTTTTTCGATGAAAATTATTTGATTTAATTGTAAAATATATCTAATGGCTTCTGTATTGAATGGTACATGTTGTATATTAATAAAAAAATGTCTCATAAGGTCTCAAGTAACAAAGATATTGATTGACACAATGACAACACATCAAAAAAATCAGAGAAGGCATGTTCCTTGTAAATTCTTTACAAAATTAATATGTTTGAACTATATGTAAGTTTAACTAATATGTATTAGTTGGTGTGTTTCATGCAAAGCCACAAAATTAAAAAAGCCAATAATATTATTTTTAATCTAAGTGCAGAAGAGTGTAAAATCCTAATAGAAAAATTACAAAATGATGAATTGGGTAAATGGAAAAATACTATTCAATA
>APFE030163830.1:143287-159192 GCA_000404065.3 Pinus taeda
TTTTTTTCAGGGATTCTTCTCGTTCTTGGAGGTTGTTTTCTCCGTGACTCTGGGTGTCCGTGCGTCCCTCTTGTTTCTCGCTGCCGGATTGTTGCTTTGCGGTTGTTTAACTATGGTTAACTCGAGGGAACTGGTAGACCTAGAACCGACCATTGAAGACCTTCTGTCCATGTGGGGCAAAGACACATCATCACAGAATGTGGAGCTCTTTTTTGGCACTCAGAAGTCGACATAACAGTTTATTCATCAAGCGGCGGGATTTCCTCCATTTTTGCATCAAGTTGGGGTTTTAGCTTCTAAAAATGGTCGGGATATCGAGCAGGGTGTTCTGGGTCGAACCTCTGAGATTTCAGCGGAGATTAGGGCGTCTCCCGGTTCCTCATCGGCGGGTCTTAAGGGAAAGACTGTGGTAACGTGGAACCCTCCGTCTCTTGGATTAGATGTTTCAGTTTCTCCTGGTCGGGTTGTAGGCAGCGATATTGTCAATCCGGTCGGTGGTTGCCCGATTACCGCAAGACCTTCATCCCCTTTAGGTCCTCAATCCCTTAGGGCTCCATTTACAGAAGGTTGTGAGGGGCTTTTTGATAGTGGGGTAGGAGCTCCATGCTCTGGAGGGTCACCCATTGATGTCGGCAGTGTTCCGGAATTCCATGTAGGCGGTCCTTCAAATTTGCAGCAAACCCAGTTGGGGGATGCCCCTCCTGCGGAAGGGTCTCAAGAGGATTTTGTGTGGTCCGAATCCCCTGGGATCATTGGGGCTTCTGACGATGACATAAGAAAAAGAGGTGGTAAGCGAAAGCAACAGAAGCAGTTTGGGGCTTATGAGATTAGGAACAATTTGGTTTTAGATATGGAAGTTTCGATAGAGGAAACGCTTGAGCTTGCCGAATGCACCATTGTTGGTCGTGCAAGAGGCAAGAAATTATCCCCAGCGGACCTCCAGTCATGGGGGGAAGATCGCTTCAATAATGGAAATCCTCTTCGTTTGAGGCTAGTTGTCTGGTAAAAGGCTGGTTCATGTTGAAGTTTGAAGATAAGGATGCAGCTGATTGGGTTTTGGGCAGAAATTGGTATATTGGGAAGATTCCAATCTTACTAAAATGATGGACTCCAATGTTTGATGCCGTCAGGGAAAGTACAGATGTCTTTCCAGTTTGGGTTAGAGCTCCGGGTTTACCTTCCTTCCTTTGGACAGAGGCGGTCTTTCAGGCTATCGGGAACACGTTGGGGACTTTTCTGGAGGCGGATTTGTCTTTTAAGGAGACAAAGGTTAAGACAATTGCCCGCATTTTAACAAACCTAGATACGAGCAGAGGGTTGGCCAAATCTATCCCTCTTCAGTATAAGCACTATGTTTTTGATCAAATTCTCGACTACGAACACCTGCCGTTTCGTTGTCATATTTGCCATGATTTTGGCCACCTCGCAAATCATTGCCCGCTCCTTCGAAGAAGAAGGCGCTTCAGAAGAACACAAGTTTCCAGAGATCCATGGAATTCTCAGCACCAAGCTCCTCAGGAAAAGGATGCCCCGTCGCCTCAGAGAGAATCGGTTCCGGCTGCTCCGGGTGATCAGTCCGAGGATGCGGCTATTGATCCCCATATCCAAGTGGCGTCTCAGGCGGTTGATCCTCTGCCGGATGATGTTGGGACGGTGGATGATCGGAACATTTCTGCGGAACAGAGTATGCTTGGCGAGGAGGTCTCGGGTAAGTGTCCGAACCATCATTTTATTTCCACACAAGATCGGGAGCCGTCAAATTTGCTTTCGCATATTTCTCAATCTGCATCCTTACTTTCTTTGATAAACCAGTCGAACGAAGGTCCCACTGATGTTCCGCCCCAAGTCATTGAATCTTTTACTGTGGAAAATACCGTTCCTGATCTCGAATGTGATCATAATTGGCCTCCCCTTTCTCCCCCGGTACAAAATTCTCCATGCCCTTATAATCTGCAATCGATGGGGAATAAGTTAGATCAGACAGTATCCATAAGTGGGCTGGGACGTTCATCACCCCTAGAAACTCAGAGGGGCAAACGAGGCAGAAAATCAAATCTCTCCAAAGCAAAACTGAAAGCCAAATTTGATGTTGCGGATGGGAAGCAACACTCTATCCCTGGGGTACTTAGAGCAGTACAGACCCTCGTCCATGGTTTAAAATGATCATATCATCTTGGAATTGTAGGGGCTTGGCCAGTAAGCCAAAAAAACTGGCTTTAAAAGATTGGCTCCAAAAATCAAAGTCTGATATTATTTTCCTCCAAGAGACTTTGGGAAAAGGCTCGGAGGTGGAATCATGCCTGAAAGCCTTGTTACCAGGCTGGATTTTCCATGCTATTGATTCTTCAGGCCACTCGGGTGGTCTTGCCATTGGTTTTAGAGAGGGAAGAATACAATGTATAAACCAATGGGGTATGAGGAACGTTATGGGTATGGAGATTTTGGTTCCAGATTTTCCTTCATCTTTTCAAATTGTAAACATCTATGGTCCTTGTCAAGGAAGGGAAGCATTCTGGTTGGACTTCCTTGAGAAATCCTTGATGAAAATGCCCTTGATGGTGGTGGGGGGAGACCTAAATTTCTCCTTGGGCAGAGCGGAAGCATGGGGTCCCTCAGCCAGGGAGGATCCTCTAACGGACTTTTTTATTCAAACCTTAAAAGACCACAATCTGATTGATCCTTCCCCGATTTCTCTTATGCCTACCTGGAGGAATAGAAGAGTAGGGGAGGACAGGATCGCTAAGAGGTTGGATCATTTTCTAATCTCAGAAGATTTTATTAGAAATGTGCCCCTATTCCGGCAATGGGTTGAGACAACTGGTAATTCTGATCATTTCCCCATTTTTCTGGATCTCTCATGCCCCCCTCAAAAGCCCCCTACCCCTTTTAAATTCAACTCCTCTTGGTTGGAAGAACCTTCTTTCAACTCTCTTTTTAAAACAACTTGGATCTGCTCTAGCAGGAACTCTCATGAGAGTAAAAGTTTTTTATTCATGGAGAACTTAAAGCGCCTTAAGAAAGCGACTAAATTATGGGCAAAAGAAAGACAGAAAACTCAGAATGAACAAATGATTAAAATCAGTGAGGAACTGAAGTCTTTGGAAAGCATGGGTTCGGATGGGTACTCCTCTCAGTCCTCCAAAGACCGAATAATATCTCTTGAAAAAGCACAAAACTAGATCCTCCTGGCAAAGGAAAAGGAATGGAGGTTAAAAAGCCGAGCTATTTGGCTCAAAGCAGGAGACGAAAATACTCGGTTATTTCATAATTTTGCTAAAGGCAGAAAATCGGTTAATACTATCTGGAGTCTTAAAGATGAAGATGGTAGGGAGGTAAAAACATTCCCAGACCTCTCGAGTTTGGGTCAGAGACATTTTCAGAGAATCTTTTCGGACCCTGGTGGGACTACAATTGCAGAAATTATAAGGACAGCTCAATGCTTCCCAAGATTCATTGAGGGTATGGACGATGATTTATCAGCCCCTGTCTCTAAGGATGAGGTCGAGGCCGCTATGAAATCTATGGGAAAAGACAAAAGTCCCGGGCCAGATGGTTGGTCAGTGGAACTTTTCCTCCACTTCTTTGAACTAATTGGTTCTGATTTAGTTGATGTTGTGGAAGAATCTCGGATGAGAGGAGAAATTTATAAACCCTTCAATTCTACCTTTATCGCTCTTATTCCAAAGAAAGATATTCCGGAGTCTTTTGAAGATTTTAGGCCTATATCGCTTTGCAATTGCATTTATAAAATCATCGCAAAGGTGATAGCTTCCAGACTTGTTCCCATCCTGTCCAGAAACATATCTATGGAGCAGTTCGGTTTCCTGGAAGGAAGACAAATCCATGAGGCCATTGGGGTTGCCCAAGAAGTCATCCATAGTGTCAAGAAAAAGAGGAAGAAAGGTGTGATCCTAAAAATTGACCTGTCTAAGGCTTATGATCGCATTAATTGGTTATATCTTCGGTTACTGCTCACTCATCTGGGGTTTAACCACTCCTTCATAAGATGGATTATGGGATGTATTACAAATGTCAGTTTCGCGGTCCTGATCAATGGGGCGGCCTCCCCTTTCTTCAAAAGTCAGAGGGGCCTCCGACAGGGCTGCCCCCTCTCTCCTCTTCTATTTTTGCTTGTTGCTGAAGGTCTCAGCAGGTTGATTCACAGTGCCAGAAGGTCAAACAAAATAAAAGGTATAGAGGTTGCCACCAACCTCTATATTTCTCACCTGCTCTTTGTAGATGATATCTTGATTTTTTCTAATGGTTCTCATAATGAACTGAAGGAGTTCAAAGAAATTTTTGATCTTTTTATGAAAGCCACTGGAATGCTGATTAACTCTGGGAAATCTCAAGTCTGTGTGGCAGGTTTTAATAGGAGAGATTGCAATGTGATGACAAATCTTTTCCCTTTCCAAACTCAATCTTTGGACTCTTATTTTAAATACTTGGGTTATTGGTTAAAATCGGACAGCTACAAAAAAGTGGACTGGTACTGGTTAATTGCAAAGATTGAAGCCAGAATATCGCACTGGAGTTTCAGATGGCTTTCAAGAGTGGGTAGACTGACTTTGCTAAACTCAGTCCTATTAGCCATTCCGGTCTATTGGGTTGCTTTGACCTGGATCCCCAAAGGTATTCTGGAAAAAATTAGACGTTTGTGTTGCAGATTCTTATGGGCTGGATCAGGTGAGAAATCTGTTCTCCCGTGGGTGGCATGGGAGAAGATTGCTAGACCAAAAGACTGGGGTGGCTGGGGAATCAAGCGTTTACCGGAGTTTAGTCTCTCCTTGGCTGCCAAGTCTGGATGGAGACTTATAACGGCAGAAAACCTTTGGACAAGGGTGATAAAACGTAAATACATTGATCCTATGCCCTTGGAAGATTGGATTCGTAGTCAGGACAAGAGATCGAAGCAATCCTCTGTTATCTGGAAGGCCACGGTGGAGGCCTTCTTTGTGATCGAAAAGGGTCTTGCATGGAAAGTTGGCGACGGGAAAAATGTTCGCATTGGCAGGGATCCCTGGGTTGGATGCAACCACTCTTATGTACTATCCCCTGGCATTTTGAGGCACCTTGACAGTAAAGGTTTATATACTTTAAATCAAGTGGAAAAAGTGGGTCTGTCTACTCTTTGGGGTCAGGCATGGAAGAGTGCGACGGAGCTGGGCCTTGACTTTAGATGGCATAATGAATGGTCCTCTTTCATTGAGGAACTCCACAGATCAAACGTTAGGATAAAACCCGAATCTGATGTGCTGTTGTGGGCATATGGAAAAACAGGTCATTACTCTCCAAAAGAAGGGTACGCTTATCTTATGGATCAGAAAGGGTGGGCTGCTCCAGAATGGTGGTCCAAAAAACTGTGGAAGCTTAAATGTCCCCTGAAATCAAGGGTGTTCCTTTGGTGCCTTTTAAAAAAGAAAATCCCTACGTGGGATATCCTCCAAAACAGATTCTTCATAGGTCCGGGCAGATGTCCTCTGTGCAAGATTGCTGGCGAAACCATAAACCATCTTTTTATGTCTTGCCCTATCTCAATTTGTATATGGGGGGAACTTATAAAAATGCTAAATATCAGTGGACATTGGGATCCAGTCCCGCTGGATGATGTCTGGAGAAAATGGTGGAATGACCATCCTGAAAGTAACCTTAGGAACCTTCTACCCATTTTCTTTTGGGGTGTGTGGCTGTCCAGAAATAAAAGCATTTTCTAAGATCTGGCCCCTTCTCCGACATTAGTGGCTTCAAAATGTGCTGCTATTTACTCATCACTTCCCCCTCCGGAGAAAAGCACTGCTCCAAATCGTGATGTTCCCTTAAACATAAATGAATCTTTCCCATGGGCCTTTTTTGATGGGGCATCTCAACAGAACAGGGCCGGGGTGGGTATCTGCATTTTTATAAACAACGAGCAGTATTTCAAAGCATCGGTGGGTTTGGGTTTGGGATCAAATAATTTCGCTGAACTGACAGCTCTTCGTCTTCTCATGTGTTGGTCCTTACAACAGAACATCTTGCGGATCCAAATTTATGGAGACTCTATGAATGTTATAAACTGGGTGCATGGGAAATCAATTTGCCAAAATCAGATACTGAAGGTTGTTTTAGATGAAATCTTGTCATTAAAATCCCATTTTGACTCCATCTCTTTTTGTCATATATACAGGGAAAAAAACTCAATTGCAGATCAGCTTTCTAAAACAGGCATACAACAAGTTTTGGGCAGCTGGTCCATAGAGGAAATGAGACAGGGGCAGTCACACTTTTCTCAGCTTCCTCCTTTTGCTCCTCCGACATGATGTCTTCATCTCTCTTTTGGATTAAGGATCTCGGCTTCAGTGTTATATCGTTCTGGAATGTTCTCTGTTTTTTTTCCCAAGGGACGATCCGATCGTTCAGAAGGCTTCTACGTTGCTCCTTTTTGACTGTAGCCGAGTCTCTGTTAATTTTCTGTTTATTGCACTCTTGACAGTTATGTTTATGATGTATTTATGCTAGAGGATGTTTTCCTACCTGGTAGGAGGCCTCTCGGATCATAGTCACAGTCCAAATGTATTTCAAACAGTGGTGGGGTTTTCATACTCCGCGTGTTTTTTCTGCTAATGGTTTCTCATTTTGCTTGTGGATAGGCTGGGTATTAGCCGTTTCAGTTTGCACTATCATGCTTGATATGTGTTGGTTCAGAATACTTTGTAATACTTCCCTTGCAGTTTCTGGGAAGTCTAAATGTTTTTTCTTTGCTGCCCTCTGTTGGGAAGTGTTTGATTGCTGACTTGTAAAACTTTTTATCCTCTCTAATAAAAAGTTTTAATCTTTTCTTTCAGAAAAAAACGAGTTTTTTTTTCATTAATAACATACTTAAGAATATTAGATAACATGTTTCAAACAATCTATTAATTCATATATGTTTAGTATTCTACAGGGAGAAACAACAAAAGAAAAGATCAATGTCGTTCTAAGGAAAGAAAAATTATTGAACATGTAAATGACGATAAATTGGTCCTTAGATCATCTGAACTGGTGTTGGAGATTAATGAAAGGGAGGATTTGTTTTTATAGAACTAAGAGAGATCTACTGGAATGAACATATAGACGCACTTTCCATTTGCAATACAAAAATCAATGCAATGATTCTAAAAACAACATTATATCTAAAATACAGGAAGCATTTCCAGAGCAATGGCCAATGAGACATGCCAGAATTGCAATAAAAAAAACATAAATCAACATAAAAGAATCATTCAAAAGGTAAAATGATTTCCTAGAATTATACGTATATATGACTACAAACCATTGATTTATTAATATTGATGTTGTTATATTTAGTTTTCATATATCATTATAATTTTATTTTTTTATTTTATTATTATATATTTTCTTCAGTAAGACTATGAAAATACCAAATGATCAATGCGTTGATATACAAAACATACTAGCAGGAATGTCTAAAATAATGTATAAGGAAATGGTCAAATAAATGGACATAATTACATCACATGAGGAGTCATTTCAACAACAACGTGCTTCAAATGTATGTAATCATGATTGAACTTGGACATATAAAAAAATAATTTAGCACTAAATATTAATTTTCAATTATTTTCTTGCAAAAAAGAAATTAAGGTGGAACTCATTTAACACATAAGATAGGACGAGAAGTAAGAAAATGTTTGATTTCAAAGTTTGTGAGTAATTGTTAATGTTTCCTTATAACAACTCAAGGTTTCATTTTTGTATATTTTAAGGTGTTTTACAACAACCATCCTTGAATGTCTTCAAATAGGTGCTAACGTACAAAGAAGAGTCATCGTAAGAATTGATTGACATTTGGTTAAATAACTGTTATGAGTATAGGTTGACATATCAAAAATTAATTGTAGAATTTGCAAGTATCTATGTTGTTTTACTTCTCTGAGTTTATAATTAATAGAACAAAAAATCCTTTATATTAAATATATGATTTATTATGGGGTATAAAACTTGCAGGAAATAAAGTATGGAACTACACCAACTGAAGAGTTGTTGAAAGAAGGCATGAGATTTGGTTTTGAAATAACGTGTATAATTCACGAGTTACTTCTTGCTATGGTACATTGTTTTTAATTTACATTGATGTACATTATTTATTTCAATTTTCATTATTCTCACCAATGTGGATACACTCATTACACTTTACTATTATGTTTGCAGATGGAACAGGATCAAGAATACGAAAACAATTGATGCAATCAACTCCAAATAACCCACCTCATGGAAGTAACTCAAGCACTAACAATAGTTCCAATGAAGAATGATGGTTGATTTGGATATCAATGCAACCTATTGTATTTTTTGAAATAATTGTCTGTGAAAATTAGACATTTTGTTTAATGTAATCATGGACTTAGTGTCCCAATTGAAAGACAAGGGGTTACCAATAACAATCCAATTTTGTATGACAAAGAGCCTCTTATTGATAAATAATTAAATACATTTTAATTTATTCTATTGTGTTATCCATTGTCATTGTGAAATGTTACACTACTAATTAAATATTATAATGAAGAGATGTGAAATATGATAATATAACAAATTAATCTAAACATCATATACAAATAAAACGACCAAATATTAATTTTTTATGAATATTGTTGTAAGATATATGTCGATTTATAAATTAATAACGTGTTTAAAAAATACTATAACTACATTGTCACATGTTGATGTCTCCAAAAAAGAGAAAATCACATACAAAAGCATTAGTGCATCCATAACATAAAAACGCATCGGTGCTTTATTTTAAATAAAAACATCGTGATGCCATCTTTTAGCATATTTGGTGCCTTTTGGAAAAATGATAGCATCGGGGCTTTCATATGTTTAAGCATCAATATTGTTTTTAACTAATGTCCTGATGCATTTTAACTCTTAATGCACTACTGCTTTCATAGAACTAATGCCCCCCAGTTCTACAAAATATTATTTCCATTCCCATTGCACTATTAAAATTAGTAAGACTAGACCCTCTATATAACAAATGCACCGGTGCATCTATGTAAACAAGACATGTCAGTGTTGTGTGTTGAACAAAAAGTGCCAGAACTGCACTTATTTTTTGCATGCCCTCAAGCCGTTCCTTCATCAAAGAAAGAATAGGTTTTTTTTTTTTTTTTATATAAGCATTGTTGCGGTATATGTTTCAAGGTCAGATGCCCTTTGAATTAAACACACCGTGAATTTTTTGTTGCCAGCACTGAGGTGGTATACATTTCAGGTTCTGGTACCCTTTCTATTATACATCTCGGTGATTCTAATTATGTATGAAGCCTAGTGCATTTTTATAAGTAGTACATCAGGGTTTCTTGTTCCATAAAGCACACCAAAAAAAAAAATATCTGCTAAAACCTTTGACTGCCCAGATTTTTTTCAATTGTGATGAAGTTCTGTTATAAGCTCTGCTAAAACATCTGTTCTCACAAATGGATGTTTTAGCAGATTTTTGTTTTCACAATTTTTGCCAATTTTGTAACACTAGAAGCCTCTATTATAACCTTCGCTAGAAAGTCTTTTCCTTGTTGTGTCTGCGGTACCTTCCATCTAAGAAAAAATTCAACAATATTCATCACACCCATTGTTTTTCAAGTTCTCTTGTGGCGCTTTTAGCCTTCCAATTAACTACAATTAGATGGTTTCATGCAAAAAATCCCATCATTTAAGTTTTGATGTTCTCAATCTTAATCAATCCAATTTTTTTTCTTGCATTGTCGGCAAGCCCAATACACAAACTTAGCAAAACCATCTAATATTCTAATTCAGTATTGCAGAACTTCAAGGATCCAACCCTAAGATACACAATCTTTTAATATGACTCTTGTATCATGCCCTTTCTTATTTACAATTGCAACAACCAATTCATTCGCTCATTGAAGAAAAACTGGTGGAAGTTAATCTATCAACTAAACATTCCATGTCAAAATGCAACAGACAATAATGGAATAAATCTTCCAATTGTATAAAAAGTGTATGATATCTAAGATTGGACCATGGTGAGAAACCAAGAAAAAATCAATTGCAATTTATACAAACTTTGTTAAAACTATAGTTTCACCAATTCAAAAGTGTGATCTATGCCTATTGGGGATTTCCTATCAATGTATTTAGATGATTTCCAAATTTATTATGATCTCAACAAATTGATCATAAATCAAATCATTTTGGTTACTGCTTTCCAACACAAAAAATATAAAAACCCTTTCCTAAGCCATTGTGTAACAATCTCAAAATAAGAATATTCAATGAAAACCAATTAGTGCAAAACCTTGACTTTTTGCCAAAAGCATACTCCCCATTAGAGTTCCTATTTTTAATATTTTTATGGCATTATCTCACTTGAATTTCGTACTTCCAATTTGGTTTCTCTATTATGCTAACAATCCTTAAAAACATAAGTTTTGAACCTTAAAAACATGAATTTTAAATTTTTTATTTTATTTTTTAAATGTTATTTTAATTTATATAATATTATATTTTTTTAATATTTTATGGTATATATAATCAATTAAAAAATTGTAATGTTTTAACACTATATATATAATATATTATACATTTTAATTGATAATTAGCTATTCCATTGTTTTCACTATTTATTCATTAAAAACAATTACTATTCATTTTTTATGTTAATTTTTGCTATGGGAAACATACATTTTTTGATACCAAAACTTTTGCTGTATTATTTAATTGGAAATATGCTATTGTTACAATTTAATGTTTTTTATTTTTTTTATATTAATTTCTTATTCCATTATTTATTTGTTCATTATTTATTTGTTTGGAAATATGTTTTTTTATTTGAGAGGGATCTGGTGCCTCATCTATTAGAGGCCGCTTGTGGGCAGATATATATCAATATATTTAGATCAATACCGATTTCAAAACAACAAACAAATGTGAGTCCCAATTTATTACTTAGTCTTAATGTATGGTATATAACCTATTTTCTTTTATCTCTAATTATTTAGACAAAGAAATTTACTAATTATTTTATGCTATTAATACCTTCTACATTTCAACTTACAAATTTACTAATTATTTTATGCTATTAATACCTTCTACATTTCAACTTGTTGTAAGGAAATATTGTTGTTGTTGGGTGTTGTTTAAAATTATTAATACATTTATTATTATTTTATAATACTTTGTTTTAATAATAAGAAAAACAATTATTATTATTATTTAAATTTAAATTTAAGAATTGACTCGCATGGAGAAAACCAGATATGTTATCTAATTTTCATTTCACAAGAAAAACAATATTTGAAATTCTAGTTGTACACTGGGGTGTTATGTTTTGATTGATAGATGCTTGAATTGTTGATATTTAATGATGGGTGACGACAATTTCTTCAAGGTCCATTACAATATTTAAAATTGTACCAAGTAACTGTACGTTGGATGATAATTTTCTTGGATTGATGTAAGACCTACACTAATGGTTTGTATGTTTATGTTTTATATTTACTGTTCATTTACTATATTTTGTTAGTAATTCCAAGATCCACTGATCTCTCTTCTCATTGCTCATATATGGTCATTTTTATATTGTTCCAAACCTAAACTGAAGTGGAACAATTGGAAAAACTTGAGAAACTTGAGGCATTTGTATTTACAGAAATATTTCTTGGCTATTTTATTTAAATAATCAATTTCTTAATTGAGTTGAGAGGTTCATTCTATAGTCCAGTATGATGTGTAAGGATGTATGTCTGTCATCAAATTGAAATTTTGAAATTTTACTCATGTCGACCAAAATAAAAAAATCTAAAAATCTAAAATAAAAATAAATAAATAACTAGACAAAACATTTAAATAATGTCTACTCATAAAAAAAATTGCACTTGAAGCAATTGGATCCCTCTGGGCTCATCTTAAATCCGTATTTAAGATGGATCTATGTTGGTTTAATATGAAAATTAATTTGATGAGAGGATTGTGGATTGTAAATACCTTCACGAGATTGAAGTTCGATTTATATGAACACATAAATTGAGTGAATAAGCATTGCCTTCTTAGTGAAACCCATCAAGTTTGAATAAGGAAAATGCATCTAGAGTGCAAACCAAGCATCTTATAAACCTTTCATAGCTAGCTGGCAAAAGTTATTTGTATTAAGAGGAATAATGATGTGATAGTAGAAAACGTTGTTTTTTTTTAAATCATAGGGAATCCCTAACTTGTTAGTAACAAATGAGATTCTGATATGATAATCACCCTATGAGTGACCTCAGTTAATATTTGTTAAATGAAGGTATTACAGATTGATGTGTTAGTGTGTGTGTCTATGTTATTTAAGCAACAGATCGATCAGATTGCCAATACACAGACAATTGAATGGAAAGATAGCAGAGAAATACAATAAGCAAATACAAGAACACAAGAAATTAATAAGGAGTTCACCCTATTCTCCCCGGCTACATCTCTGGTCCAACTTCAGTAGTCGCCTTATTTTATTGTGTTTCAAGCAGAGAATTACAATGCAGGAGCTCAATATGAGTCACCTGAAAAAGATTTGCTTGGCAGGGTGGTTCTTGGATTCCCCAAGCCACTGGAGTGCACAGACTCGTTTGCCTACCAGCTCTTTGACCTTCTGGTCTACAATGAAAAGAGCCCAATGTGGTGCTCAGTCCGAAAAGATCCTCTTTGGGATGGCTTGAATCCCTCAAGCTCTCTAGTGCTTGACACTACCTTTGGTCATCTCGGCCCTCTGTCCTCTTCTGCTTTTGCTTCACTATCTTTTCCCCTATGTACCGTCCTCCTCTCGGGATTCTAGTTCCTCTGTCTCTCTCTCTGACTGATTGTGTATTCTATCTCTGTTCATGGCTTTAAGCCATTCGTTTCCATGTCTGTTCAGTTCCTCTTCCGCCTCCGTCAAATCACCTTTTGCAGTTGTGCTTGGAGTTCCCTGGCTTGGCATCATCATCGGCTCACAAGAAGTGGCCACATGTCCTCCTGTAATGCACCAGCCTACTTCGTTGGTTCAATTCTTTGGTTACATCATGGATGAAGTCTTCCTCCATTGTGGCGGTCAAAATAGACTTCAAATCCTTCTAAATCGCGGCTCATTCCTTCGTTGATTCCGCTTTCTCCATCAGGCATGATCTTAGCCGTCCGATCTGAGGCCTCCAGATTCGATGCCATATGCACTTTTCGCGCGGTTGACTTGCTCAATGGTTAGCACGCGATTAGCGGTGGTTTCCTCTCTCCTCCGCTTGCCACGCGTCGATCATTGAGTGGGATCGCTCTAGTTTCTCCAAAACCGCTTACCGTTTGAGGGTGCCCCGATCAATACCGCCGGTTTTTCGAAGCATAGGTCTTGCCTTGTCCTTTAGCGCTTTTTTGATTTTCACCCACGGTTCTCCGGATCCCCACATGTCCGAGTGGTTGGGGCTTCTCCATTTCGACCCTTTTCGCCCAGCGCTAATCGCGCATCAACATCCACCTCTATTTCTCGATCTGAGGCTCCCAAGGGCTAATTCGGCCTCTCGCACAGTCTCCATGGACCTCGGTTAGTGTGCTTTGACTGGGGTCCTCGTCGTTCCATGTTGGCTGCCATTGCCACTGGTTCAGGGTGTTTTTTATTGCTGTTTTGGAATTTTTAGAAGTTTTTCCCGACCTGATACAACCATGGTTTTGTTTATTTCTCTTTATGGATCCAATTCGGATCATGGCCTTCCGACTGAAAATCTTTTTGACCACCAAAAGTTGGTTTTCTTTCAAGCATCGACTAATTGAGGGTACTTCTGTCTCACTTGCCCAATCTCAATCCACTTTGCACTGCTTGGCTTCGAACCTTTGAGTCCAATTCAGAGGTACTCAACATCTCCTCTGTGCATCATCCTTACCTTCCTATCTAAGACTGTGTCTTCCTGCAATTCATTAAGATATTCAGGTAGCAAGTCATTAATAGAAGGCAATTGATTTTTCTGTTCAGGATCCTCGATCATTGAAGGTTCAAACGATCTCAACCAATCTGCATTTATGACTGAGTAGATGTGCATGTAAGCTGGTAGATCAAGGCAAAAAGCATTTTCACCAATCTTCTCAACTACCCTAAAAGGTCCATACCTGATAGGATTTAGCTTTTTACCTTCACCTTGCATCCTATCTTTGCTGATATACAGCCAGACCTGGTCTCCAACTTGAAAACTATGCTCCATCCGATGCTTTTCATGCCTAGCCTTGTATTTGGCTTGGCTCTTTTCCAGCTGTTCCTATACTGCCTAGTTGATCTCCTGGATCTATTCAATGAACCTAGTTTCCTTGTCACATCATTGTGTCCATTAACTGTGGTATATTTACCAAAGACAAAATCCAAAGGGGGCCTTGGTATGAAACCAAAACAGGTCTCAAAAGGAGATCTTTGTGTAGAAGAGTGTTTTGCTCTATTGTAAGCATGTTTCACATAACACAAATGTTCATCCCAAAGCTTAGGATGTTTGCTGCAATATCCCCTGAGTAACTGGATCATTGTCCTGTTAACTACTTCTATCTGGCCATTAGTTTGTGGATGAAAAGTTGTGCTTTTCTTCAGTTGGGTGTCCATCAATTCCCACAAATTTGACCAAAACTTGCCCACAAATTGGGTGTCTCGATCGAATACAATAGAAGTGGGTAATCCAAAATGAACCCATACATGTTCAAAGAATAATTTTGCAGTTTGTTCAGTTGTAATCTGTTTATTACAAGGTATCAAAATACATATTTTGCTGAACCTATCCACAACCACATACATATAATCATGACCTTTCCTAGGTTTAGGTAGTCCTCCAACAAAATCCATGGAAACACTTTCCCAAGGGTAAGAAGGAACTGGTAATGGAGTGTACAAGCCTAGTTTTCTATTGTTGGGCTTGCTTTTTGCACACATAGTACACCCTCTTACATATCTAGAAACTGTCTCATTCATTTTCAGCCAGTAACAAAATCTTTGCAGCTGTGCAACTGTTTTACTTACCCCAAAGTGACCTGATATCAAAGAAGTGTGTGCCTCTCTAATTATCCTTACTCTCTCTGTTTATGGAATGCAAAGTTTCCCACAATGATATAAGAGTCGGTCCTTCACATGATAATACAATTCTTCTACCTTTTTGCCTTGACTCAAAGTTGCATATACATCTTTAAAGTCTATATCTTGAGCATATTGTTCAATGTAACTTTCATGTATTACAAAATTATGCTTAAGTATAGTAGACGCATTTATAATGGGTCTAGATAACATGTCTACAACTTTGTTATGTATGCCCTTTTTATATCTGATGATTAAATGAAACTGTTGTAGAAAACCCATCCATCTGCAATGTCTCGATTGCTGCAACTTAATCTGGGAGTGTAGGTATTAAAGTGGTTGATGATTAGTATGTATTACTGTATCTTTGCCCATTAATTAATGTTTCCACTTTTCACACTTTGAACTAATGCATACAATTCTTTATCATATGTAGGATAGTTAACTACTGCAGGACTAAAAATCTCAGAATGATAACATATGGGTTTACCGTGCTGTGTCAACACTACTCCCATGGCATAGTCACTCGCAACTGTTTGGATTTCAAATGGTCTTTGTAGATCAGGCAGTGCTAGTACATGTGTTGTACTAATCCTTTCTTTCAAGGTGTCGAAGGCTTTATGATGTTTGCCTCCCCATTGAAACACCTTTTTCAATCTTGTCAAAGCATGTAAGGGAGCTGCAATTGAGGAAAAATTAGAAATGAACTTCCTCCAATATTGTGTTGCTCCTAGGAAGCTTCTCACTTCTGTAGCAGACTTGGGTTTAGGCCAATTTACAATGGCTGCCACTTTAGAGGGATCTATTTTCAGTTCACCACCCCCTACTATATGACCCAAATAATTTAGAGATGTTTTGCCAA
>APFE030163840.1:0-13040 GCA_000404065.3 Pinus taeda
CTCCAGCCGGCAACTCCACCAGATCCCAAGCCTCATCTGTTGCAAAGTGCCATTCATCCAACCATGCCTCTTTCTAGAGTTTTCCATCCTCTGAATCCACTACTTCCTTCACAGTTTTGGGATCATCATCAGTAACAGACAAAGCAATGTTTGAATACAAAGCAGATGGACTATACCTTTCTGGCTGGCTTCTTTCTCGAGCTGATCTTCTCATAGCCGGAGTTTGTGGCTCTTCATCTTCTGATTCCTCCTCTAGTACAGAGTCTGATTCTTTCTCCTTTAGTTCAAACTCTATCTTCATAGGTTCCTTTGGTTGGACTTCATGTTTAATAAAAAATTTCACCTCTCTGAACACCACATCTCGACTGTACACAACCTTCCTTGTTACTGCGTTCCAAAGATTATAACCCTTTAAACCATCCTTATACCCAATAAAGATGCACTTTTCAGATTTACTATCCAACTTGGTTCATTTCTCCTTTGGAACATGTACATATGCATCACATCCAAATACCCTCAGATGTAAAAGAGAGGGTTTCTTACCAGTCCATACTTCTTGTGGAGTCTTATCCTCCAACGCTGATGAAGGTGACTTGTTGACCAACTAACATGCAGTATCCACCGCCTCTGCCCAGAATTCCTATCCTAACCCAGAACCACTAAGCATGCTTCTTGCCCTTTCCAGCAACGTCTTGTTCATTATTTCTGCAACTCCATTTTGCTGAGGTGTATATGGAGTAGTCTTCTGCCGTGCTATACCACACTTCTTACAGAATTCTTCAAATTCCTTACTGCAGAATTCTCCACCATTATCTGTCCTCAGCACCTTTATCTTCTTCTCTGTCTGATTTTCCACCAGACCCTTAAATTCTTTAAACCTGTCAAAGACTTCAGATTTCTTCTTAAGGAAATATATCCATGTATTCCTTGAGAAGTCATCTATAAATGATACATAGTACACAGACTTACCCAGTGATAGAACTTTCACAGGTCCAAACACATCACTATGCACAAGCTCTAATATTTGTTTCGTCCTCTTACCACAGAGGGGAAACTCACCCGATTCTGCTTCCCATATACACAATTTTCACAGAAATCAAAATCCAGAGAGCTATTACTCATACCTTCTACCATACCTTTACCATGAAGTATTCGAAGGCCCTTCTCTCCAATATGTCCAAGCCTTTGATGCCACAACATGGTCTTCTCTCCAGAGACCACTAGATTTTCTGCTCCATTTTCAGGAACCATAGAACTATTGCACCCGTCAACAAGAGTGCTACCTTTCAGCTTGTATAGAGTTCCAATCCAAACTCCCCGCATCAATACCAGTGCTCCTAGAACCATCTTGCAGGTATCCTTCTCAAACACTGTCATTACACCTACATCATCCAACTTGCTTACAGAAATCAGATTTCTGGCCAACACAGGAATATGCAGAACACCCGGAAGGGTTATAACCCTTCCACCTTGCAATTCAACTTTACTTTTCCACGACCAATGATTCTAGCCTTCCTATCATCTCCTAAGAAGAAATCACCACCATCGTATTTCTCATACTCGCAGAACCACTCTATGGGGAGTGAAGTGAAAGGATGCACCTGAGTCAATCAACCATGCCTCATGATCTACATGTGTACTTGAAGAAGCCAAGTACACATCCCCACCTTCATCTGAGGTGGTTTTCGCCTCTGCAGAAGGAGCATCATCAGATCCCTTTCCCTTATCAGGAGCTTTAGATTTACACTACCTTCTGAAGTGCCCTTCCTTTCCGCATTTCCAGCACACCACCTTTGTAGGTTTTCTTGGAGATTTAGATCTCCCTCTAGATTTAGATCTCCCACTCGATGACTTATTTTTGTTTTTGTTCTGGGATCGTCCTTGTATAGACAAGGAATCACCATTCTGGTTGTCCATATTTTTTCGTCTCATCTCCTTCGTCAGCAAGGTTGAGACTATTGCATCAAACTCCAAAGCAGTTTCATTGCTACCTATTGCAATAACTAGAATATCCCACAAATCTGGTAGAGAACACAACAAACTGATGCACTTATCTTCATCTGAAATTTTAATATCAATAGATGATAACGGACTTACCACAGTATTAAACACTTTCAGATGCTTTGTCATAGAGTCTCCATCTTTCATCCTCAGGTTATACAGCTTTTTCCGCAGGAACAGTTTATTCACCGGAGACTTAGATTGGTACAAAGTCCCTAACTTGTCCCACAAAGCCTTCATCGTAGCTTCCCCTGATACATTCAGCAATACTGAATATGAGACACATAATCGTATTGTTCTCTTTGCCTTCTCATCCAAATTCTTCCATTCTTCATCGGTCACTCATGTTGGTTTAGTACCCGGATCTACCGCGATCCACTGATCTTTATCCACCAACAGATCCTCCACCTTGAGTTTCCACAACTCAAAACTCTGACCATTGAACTTCTCAATCTCTATCTTTCTGCTGCTCGCCATCTTCTTTCACCACCAAAATCGATCTCGCAGATCTCCCATTGAACAGGGTCTACCATAGGCCTGAGCGAAACTCCTCAGCAACAAAGGCGTCCCCTTAAAGCCAAAACATCTCTGATACCAAATGTAGGTTTTAACCCTATATAGAAATTACCTGCATATGAATTCTAAAACAAAGAAAATAAAAAATTCGAGAGCATAACACATAAAACACATATACACAGAGATGTCCCACTGGATCCCAAGACCGGGACTACCAGCTTGATTTTTCATTATGTTCCTTTCAATGTTACAATACATATTTATACATGCCGAAGCATCCAATACCATGGACCGAAGAACCATCACATTCAATACCATGGACCAAAAAAACTATCGATCCAATACCATGGACCGAAAACCATCGCGTCCAAAAAACATGTGCGAAAATCATGCACAAAACCATAGGTGGGTCCACCCAACCTAACATAGGGTCCAAAACCAAAATTTTCTGAGGTGCTGCCCCGGACCCCATAAAGTGGGGTTATGGGTACCCCTCAAACCCCCTGTTAACTATGTGGAAAGAATATAATACAACCCAACATATGTTCTAGGACCATCCTTGTACAGACAAGGCATCTCCATTTTGGCTCTCCATATTTTCCTGTCTCATTTCATATGACAAGAAGCATGAGACTATTTCACCAAACTTTAAGGTAGTTGTATTGCTACCTATAACAACAACCATAGTATACCACGAATCTGGTAGAGAACACAACAAATTGATGCACTTGTCTTCATCTAAAAAATTTATATGAGTAGATAACAACTGGCTTACCATAGTATTAAAGGAATTCATATGCTCTTTTGTCTCCATCCTTCATCCTTAGGTTATACATTTTTTCTATAAGAACAATTTATTCACAAGAGAGTTATATTGGTAGAAAATCCCTAACTTGACACACGAATCCTTCATCGTGGCCGCCCCTGATACATTCAACAGTACTGAATTTGAGATACACAACTGTATTATGCTCATTTCCTTCTAATCTACTTCTCCTAGTCTGTTGCAAACATTGTTGTTGGTTTAGTAACTAGATCTATCATGATCCACTGATCTTTATCCACTAGCACATCCCCCATCTTGAGTTTCCACAATTCAAAGCTTTGGAAATTAAATTTCTCGATCTTTATCTTTCCATGGCTCACCATATTCTTTCCCCACAAGAATCGATCTTGTAGATCTCCCAATGAACAGGGTCTACCACAACCCCGAGCTAATCCTCTCAGTAGCAAAGGCATCCCCTCAAAGTTGAAACAACTCTAATATAGAATGTAGGTTTTAACGTTGTACAAAAATTACCTATAGACAAAATTTAAAAACAAAAATGATGAGAATATGGAACAAATACACTGATATTTCCCTTGGATCCCAAAACTAGGACTACCAGATTAATTTTTCAATATGTTCCTTTCAATGTTACAATAGATATATTTACATGCCAAATAATTCATAAACCCCAATCCGTTAACCCTGGATTAGAACATAATTGTAGTTCCTTTCAGTGGATCTACAAAACACCATGGGCAGAAAATCATCATGCCCAAAACCATGTGCAAAACCTATGCACAAAATCATAGGTAGGCATGTCCACATAATATAGGGTTCAAATTATTGTTTTTCCTAAGGCGCTGCCCCCAACCCTATATAGGGGGGTTATCGCCCCCTTGAAACCCCCGATAGGGGTGGCTACACTCCCCTGTTAGACCCTTGTTGTGCCCAACACAATGAAAAAGGGTGACTTATGTCCCCCTGTGACCCCCCCCACACGTGTGACTAGTCATGGAAACAATATAACGCACACCTAACAGGGTGGTGGCGTATGAGTCTCAGAAATTAAGAGAGGATTATCAAATGTACTTAGCTTATGACTTATAGCTAACAAAAATCATCCATGATTTAAAGGTATGGTGACGTTACCTATTAGAAAATATATTTATCCTAATGATTGGTCATAGTGGCTTGACTAATTTATTTAAAAAACCTACACTGGATTCCTCACAAGCATGATGGACCACTTTATTGAGTGAGCCTGACTTTCGTATAAATCACTTGAAAGATAAGGAAAATCAAGTGGCATATCCCTTAAGCAGAAGGTTTAATTCTTTTATGAAATTTTCTTTAGTCAAGTGAAATATAAATTTTCAAGTCAAATTAAAAATGCAGTCTCAAAAGACCTAGAATACTAGTTTTTATAGTAGAAAATTAAGCAAGAAAATAACACTAGAAAGAAGCTACGATATGATAATAACATTGATGAATAGTTGACCTATAAAAACCATATTTATGTTCCTAATAAATAGTCTATTAGATAAATAAATCCAGATGAATATCATATAAGTCCTTATGCTAACCACCATGGATACAAGAAACTGGTTGCTGCCTTAAGGAACAATTAGTTTGGGCAAGGAATGAGGAGGGAAGTAACTAAATATTTAGTGAAATTTCTATAGAGAAAACATGTTAGGTCCATATACTACTAGTGTAGTTTCTTATTGTTATTAATGCAACCCCTTATTGTATTTATGTGCCAATGTAGTCCCCATATTTCTATTATTGTACCCCATAGAAGCCCACTATTGTTATTGTTGTACCCTTGCAATATTATTGTTATGTAGGTTTTGATTATATTGTGAGCCCTTAGACTTGTATATATAGAAAAGAGGTCTTATCATTTGTATCATCCAAGAATTGTTCATTTGTGTAATTTAGAGGAGGTTTCCCCCTTGAAGAGGCTAATTTTGAAGTTTTTTTTTTATCTATCTCTTCTTCTATTTTGTGTGCTATCTGCATAACATTTGGTATCAGATCTTTAGATTCTAGGGTTTCAATGCTTCAAATAGGTCAGTGTGGCTATAAAAAAATTTAATGCAAATCTTCAAAAGTTGAAATTAAAACCCACTGGAGCTGAAATCTTGGTGAAGTGAGTGTATGAATTTCATATCTCATCTCACTATATTTTCGGAGATATGATCTGAGGAACTTATGATTTTTGGAGGCTCCAAAATTCAATTTCAAACAGGTGACCTTCATAAAATCATCATAATTTTGTCTCTAAGAATCAGATTTTAATTTCGTAAGATGTGAAAGAAATGTGTTAGACTTTAGTTTTTAGGGTATTATTTGTAGGGCTTAGTATCAAAATTGTGACATGTGGCACTCTATACAATTTCACTCTACTGAACCATTCTATAATTAGGCCATCATGGGAGATTTAGCATAAATCTTCCTTGAAGAATCCAATATTAATAATACCTATTGGGTTGGAAAGAGGACATAGAGGGATACCATACGACAAAATTTCAGAAGTTGGAGATCTGAAATTACAAAGTTACAATTGTTTCAAGATTGTGCTCCTAAAAGAAATAAAAAGAATGACTCAAATCAAGAAAATTTAAATACGTAGTAAGAAAAATAGAAACACCTAGCTAAGATAAATTGTTTTATGTATGGCATGGAAGCTAAGATTGGTGGTATATATGAAAAATTGAGAGGCAAACTAGAATATTTGAGGAAGGACACGGAAGGTTTGAAGGAAGGTTGAACAAAGTTGCTATAGGAAAGGCTTCCTTATGATGAAAAGGTAGTAGAGGAAAGTAATGATGAGAACAAAAGACATGTTAATCATGATTTCATAGAATTTCACATTGGACTGAATAACCACCATACTACAAAGGTTGATATCAGGAAATTTGATGGCAAGGATCTTGTAACATGGATACTACATATGGAGCAATATTTTGATCTCCATAATGTGAAAAACACAAAAAAGATATGTAATGCAACTTTATATTTAGAACCCAATCATTTTGTATGATATCAATGAATTTGCTCTCGTAAACAAATTTTCACTTGGAAAATTTTCACAGAGGAAATGATAGCACATTATGAGGATACATATAACAAAAACTTATTTATCCAATTTATAAATCTCAAAAAAAGGGTTTCAATGGTAGAGCACATTCAGGACTTCCAAAAACTGAATATAAGGGTAAATTATATTCCAGAGAAGCATAGGATTGAAATCTTCATAGGGACTTTAAAGGGTAACATCCAACATGAGGTTTGTCTTTGAGATCCTGATTCATTGGAGAAGGCATTCAGGTTGGCAGGAAAAATTGAAAGAAAAATTATTGTAACAAGGAAGCCTACCACTCATAACTATAAATATGGAAGTGTTGCTTCTCCTAGCCTTCCACAACGTACAAGGTTCACACCGTAACAATTGGAATAACAAAATAAAGGATCTTTTATAGTTGTGATAATAAATACACTAAAACTCACAGGTGTGCTGAGAAGAAATTAATTTACATAGATTGGGAATATGAGGAAGAAGAGGAACAAGAAATTCCAAAAGAAGAGGATATACATCAAGAATCAACCCCAGAGAAAGGAAAAATGAATTTGACCATATCTAGTAATGAATTGATAGGAATTACCACTCCTCAAATTCTCAAGATAGAAGGACATCTCAAGAAGAAAAAGTTAATAATGTTGATTGAATGGGGTAGTACCCATAATTTTATTCATTGTAAGATAGCCAAGGAATTGAATTGCTTCCTATATCGAACACTAGAGTGTCATGTGATGGTTGAAAATGGAGGAACCATAAAGTTCTCTAGAAAGTTCCATAATATCAAGTTATCCATGGGAGAATATGTATTTAATAGTCCAATAATTTCCATTCCAATGGGTGGCGTTGATGTTGTACAGGGAGTTGAATGGTTACAATCTTTAGGTATGATAGCTTTTAATTTTGAAGAAATTTTCTTGATTTTTTTTTGGGAAGTAAATGAAGTTGAATTAAGGGGTATCATAGGGAAAACATGAAATATCATTATCTATAATGGCATGAGAAGGATTCTAGATAAATAACAATGAGGCATAATATGTCTATTAGAGGTTCAAACTTCAAAATCATCTATTTCTCCAAATATCCAAAAAGTCTTGGAAAATCATTCTAAAGTTTCATGCAATGGAATATCACATTGAGAATCAACAAAAAATTCTCCAACTTGTAAAGGATAACTCAACTTTCATGCATAATCGAATGAAACCATGAGAAGATAAAGATTACAACGAAAGAATTTTTTATGTAGGAAACTGGGTATTTTTACGTCTATAACAATACAAAAAAATTTACCTCAAGAAATCTAAGAAGGATAGAAAATTATCTCCAAAGTACTATGGTCCTTACAAGGTGTTGAAAAATATTGTTACTCTAGGATACAAATTGGAACTTCTAGCATCTTTCTGAGTGCACCTAGTTTTCCATGTTTCAGACTTAAATAAGGTTATAGGTGACAAGATCCCATTTCAAATGATATTGTCGAAACTTGGCGAGGAAGGAAAAATCACATCGGAACCTAAATCAGTCATGGAAATAAGAACATGATAGCTATGAAATTGATTAATTTCAAAGTATCTCATTAAGTGGAAGAACTTAACCATTGAATATTCCACATGTGAGGATGAGAATTTTATACAGAATCATCTAGAACTACTCAAGTATTTAGGACAATACTTTTTTGAAGGAAAAGGGCATGTTAGGTCCCTATACTACTAGTGTAACCCCTTATTGTTACTAGTGCAACCCCCTTATTTTATTGGTGTGCCCATGTAGTCCGCATATGCTTATTATTGTGCCTGATAGAAGCCCACTATTGTTATTGTTGTGCCCTTACAATATTATTGTTATGTAGGCTATGATTATATTATGACCCCTTAGACTCCTATATATAGAAAGGAGGTATTATCATTTGTATCATCCAATAATTTTTCATTTGTGTAATGTAAAGGAGGTTTCCTCCTTGAAGAGGCTAATTTTGAAGACATTGATCTATCTCTTCTTCTATTTTGTGAGCTAGTTGTATATCACAACAGGTGACAATTTATCATCAACATCCACCTTGTTTACTTCACCTATTGCCCATTCCAGGATGGAAATGGGAAACTAACACCCTAGATGTTATCATAGGTTACCCAAGTCAAAGAGGAATAATTATGCAATAATGGTTGTGGTAGATAATTTAGTTGATTCTACATATTTTTTTCTTAAGAAATCAAATTATAAAGCAGTGAAAATTATTGATATATTTATGAAGAAAATTTTCTTCTTACATGGTATACCTAAAACATAAATTTATGATAGAGATGTAAAATTCACTTATTCTTTCTGGAAATATTTATTTATAGGGTTAGGCACCCAAGTGAATTTTACTAATTCCTACCATCCATATACAAATGGGAAAATAAAGTGAGTAAATCAAGTATTCGAGGACATGCTAAGGATGTATGTCATGCAACAACCTACCACGTGGAAAGAATATATCCACCTAGTAGAAATTTCCTTTAATAACAATTATAATATTTCTTTAAGAATGATCTTATATGAAGTGTTGTATGGAAAATTGTGTAGAAAACCTCTTAATTGGTGTCATCCAATGGATAAACTGAAATTGGGACCCAATATGTTGAAGGAAATGGAACAAACTATGAAAAAGGTGCAAGGAAAATTGAAAGCTTTCCGGGTCTGATAGAAAAACTATATAGATAGAAGGTGAATATATAAATAATTTGAGGTGGAAAAAGACATATATGTGAAGGTTAAATAGAAGAGGAGTACTTTAATATAATGGACTTGCACAAAGTTGGCTTCCCTATTTTGTGGCCATTTTGAAATACTTTGTAGGATTGGGCATCTAGCATATCAACTGGATTTACCTAGTCATATATTTGTCCACATTGTATTTCATCTTTCATTGCTAAAAACATATGTACATAATCTTAAGAATATTATTAATTGGCGCAATGTTGAGGTAACAATGGAGTTGCAATTATTATATATATATTTTTTCTTTTAAAAATTTAAATGATAGAAACCAATAGTTGACATAATGGTTATGGATGTAGCTCGAACTGGACGAATAATTTACGGTTGAGCCTCTACATATATTAGACTAGGGAGAAACTATGCTATGGAATTGAGTAATCACCCATGTTAAAGTGCAGTGGATGCACTTCAACCCCAAAGAAGCTACTTATGAACATGAAAATTGTGTGCATGGGGCATATCCTATTATATTCAAGGGCTAGGTCAACACTAAGGACAATTTTTTATTTGAGGGGGGGAAGATGTGATGCCCCCTAGTGAATTGTAAATATTTTATTTACCTTTCTGTGAATTTAATTTTATGGGATATGGACCCATGCTAAGGGCTTGGTATGAATGTGAGTTGTAAATAAATTTTTTCTAATTTTTTATTAATAAAAATGTTGCATTTAGTCAACCATGTAGACTACAATGGAAAAAAGATTATAGAGAATAAATTCACATTCTAGATAGTTAAGAGGACAATTAAGGAAATCCCAAGAAGGGAAGAACGGTAGAGGTAGTTTCTACCAAGATCCCCTTCCCCATCGATATATTATCTCAGTTAGGTAAAACATTGACTAAGAGTGTTAGAGGGGTAGGCTTGAGGTAACCTTGTGGCTTTCAAGCCTTGTTGGTGGAGGCCCAAAAAATTTTAATTAGTTGTTGAGCTTAATTCTCTTAGAACAAGATGCCGCTTGAGGGATGTTGGATGTTGTGAGGGGGAATCATATATTGGACCTAGTGTGGTCTCTACAATATCCCTAGAAATAGGAACCTACATGTTGGAATTTGCAATGAAAATATTAATATTTATTTACCATGGTTGACATGCCTAAGATAGTTGATATTAATAATTCATTAGAGTTTTCAAATGGCTTGAACTTATCTTATGATCCATTCATAACAAAAGGTAATAATGGTTTTACTTACGATTTTTAACTTTATGATTTAATATGGTGAAATATTTTGGCAATTAATATATTGACATTTTCTATTCTTTTTCAAATTATTATTATTATTTACCACGAATCCAATTGGGGTTTATTCGGTTGCAGCCACCGAAGAGTAATCATATGTTTTTGTTTCTAGGTTTCCTGGTGGATATTTGATGTAAATTTCATGGTTACAAAATTCAAGCACGAGGAGGAAGACAAGAATTCTCACTCAAGTACTTTCCTCAAACCCTTAACTCAACACTCCACATAATGAAGTCCTATCATTTGAGATAATCTATGTCTCTTTAAATTTGGGAAGCTGCAACGATCTTTGGTACAACACATGCCCACAAGGTGACAAATCAATAGCCATGGAAGCAAATAAGTATATTCATATAAAGGCATAGGTGAGACATATGCAACAAAGAGTGTTTGTTTAAGGAGAAATGCATGGAAATGATGAATATACAATGATATATGCGAAATGAATCGAATTGCTTGAATAGGGTTTGCTATGACTTCCATTTCTATATTTGAATCTTGAGCTCTCACTTACGGATTTGGAATAAGATCTACAGTCCTTTAATTTTGGCTATTTATCATCGGATTAAGGAGTATGTTGAAAACATGGATGTCATGGAGACACCACTATCGACTCTGATAGGCTAGAATGAAAAGAATTCATTGTGTTGAAGTCCGCTCCTAGAGGAGAAGCCACACCGAAAAGATAAGTACCTGTGATAATTTCTTGAAATCATAGGTGTTTATTTTGTTAATTCTTGAAAGATGTGTATATGCATAATGGTGATAAATATTTTTCTTGAAAATGTCATTATGCATAAAATCATAGGTATTATGTTAGTTTACTTGAAAAATAATAGGTGCACGTAAACAATGACTCATTTCCAAATTTCCATGAAAAAGAATGAGTGTGCATGGAAAAAAGGTAATGGATAATACATTAGTTTTTGGAAGAATTATATGTTTTTTGATACATAGAAATAATGACTATTAAATTAGTTTTCATGAATAAGGATAAGCATTATATAAGTACATAAGAGGAACTAGCTATTATGTTACTTTTATTTTGGAAAAACACTATGTAAATCTATATGTTCAAGCAGAGGAAGAATAATCATTTCATTAGAATTTTTGGGAAAATAAAATACAAGTTTTCATGCGAGAAAAGTAGCTTCTACTCATTTGATTTATTGAAAAGAAATATATGTTTGCATTCTTGAAAAATTAGCTTTTATGCATTTAATTTCAAGAAAAAGAAACATGTGTTTGCATGCATGAAATGATAACTACTATGTATTTGATTCTTTGAAAGCAAATGTGTGTTTTTGCATGATGGTGAGGATGACTATTACATTAGTATTTTTGAAAATAATAGGTGTTTAGTTGTACAAAAAAAAATTGGTTAATGTGTAATGTTTTCTAGATGAAAATATATGTTTATAAGCATAAAAAGATTATCTATTATGATAAATTTCTTGAAAAATAAATATGCATTTATATGTACAAAGGGATAGATATTAGATTTCTTGAAAAGATATATATAGTATATGTAGAAAATAATAGCTAATGTGATACATTTCTTCAAAATGTATTTACATGAAGAAAATGAACAATTCTTATGTTAGTTTAATTAGAAAACAAATATGTATTACACGTGGTAAAATAGCTATTATTGTGTCAAACTTTCTCGAAAAAAACATACTTTTGCATGAAAAAGAATAAGATCTCTTATTATAGATTTCCTTTGGAAAGAAACAAGAGTTCACATAAATAAGACTATTTTTTATTTAATTAGTTATTTTGGAAAAGAACACATAATTAAATACACAAAGAAAATAGGTAACGGGCTAGTTTCTTTTGAATAAAGTTCGTATAATTACACGCACAAAGTTCACAATTAAGGTGCTAGTATCATTTAAAAGAATACAGATAGTTGTAGTTGGTTTTCCTTTGGAAAATAATGCAAGGGGAAAAATAGTTATTGTGGTATTTTTCTTGTAAAGTTTTTCCCTATTCTTATGTATTGAAAGGGTAATAACCGTGGCTATTCTTTAATATGATTGTGTTTTGAGGGTAGAAATAGAATGCATTTATTTCCCTTCTCATGATACATAGCAAATAGGGACAACTGATCATGGCTTGGTAATCTTAATGCATTTTCCCCTACACATTTGAATTATGGATGGACAAACATGTGTCATAACCATATACACATGTAAAGATAAATAGACATGTTTTGGATGGTTATGTGATTTTTAATTAATTCTTGTGCAATGTTGTTAAAAAATACATGTCTCGATGCTTGTTTACATTTTATGTGTGCACATGAATAAATGTTAAAGCATCACTAATAAAGATTTATTATTGTTTTGTTTAATATTTGATCTAATCATTATATCAAATTTTGCTGACAATAGTGGCTATAGGAAAATATTTTGATGTATGTGAAAGATAGATTATGTTGAACGCTATGGAAAGATTAAATGAGCTAGAAATCCATGCAAAGTGAAGGAATTCCAACTACAGGATAATCCAGTGACATAAACAATCAGGTAACAAAGACATAATGTTGAAGGATTTATGGGTAAATGATATCATGATTAATGCAATAACTTATAGCTAGTTGATCAATAGACCTTCTGGTCAGAAGGTTTGTTTATTTAATAATTAATCATTGCAAATCTTTTAATTTAAT